>ML391233.1:0-28748 GCA_005239525.1 Nicotiana knightiana
AGTGGCAAAAAAAGTATATGTTATTCTCATTCCTTTTCTTTTATTGTTTGCAGTGACTCATACGTGGATGAAAATATACAAAGTGATAAGGTGACGACGTGGGAAAGTGGAGCTTCTAATTCAAATGCAACAAGTCAAGTACAAACAATCAGTTGTGTGGGATAATTTTACAGAAATTACTACTTCTGAAGGGAGTACAAAAGCAAAATGTAACTATTGCTTTATTGAGTACGTATTTAAGACCAAAGACGGTACGTCGACACTTCTTTCTCATATGCTTAAGTGTCCTAAACGCCCTACTATTGTTGATAAAAAACAATCAAATTTAGGCTTTCAATCTGCTCCTGGGGGTAGTCAGGGTGACGTAGCTGTTGTTACTTGGAAATTTGATCAAGAAGAATGTAGGAAGGCGTTATGTCGTATGNAGTGGAGGTGTTGATACTAGAACAGAGTTAGATAAATATTTAGGTGAAAGAACTGAGGATGACACTAAAGAATTTGATGTTCTTCTTTGGTGGAAATTGAACTCGGCTAGATTTCCTATTCTTGCGGAGATGGCTCGTGATGTATTAGCTGTTCCTGTTTCAAGTGTGGCATCTGAATGTGCATTTAGTACAGGAGGACGTCTTCTTGATTCATTTAGGAGTTCATTAACTCCTAAATTGGTGCAAGCTCTAGTGTGTCTTCAAGATTGGCTTCGAAATGAAAAGTTAAAACAACCTATTAGTGTTGAGGAAGATCTTGATAAAATCGAGCAGCTTGAACAAGGTAATAATATTGTTACTATATTTGTTGTATATAAGTGTTGTTGATATGCTTATATTTATCACACGACTCATTATTTTAATTTTCTTCTTCAGATTTAGCCAGCAATGGAAAAGACCCTTCCGTAATTGACGTGTAGTGTTAATATATTTGGTAAGAATTCGAATTTAACCCATCAAAGCCTCAAGTATTTGTTGTATATAAGTGTGTATATACTGTTAATTGAACTAACAGTGGGAAGCAAGAGATAGTTTAGTTCATTTTGAACTAACAGTGGGAAGCAAGAGATAGGTTTCCTTAATTTCCAAGAGATAGTTCCTTATTTAGTTTAAGTATTTTTATTAGTAATTACTTTAGTTAGTAAGCAGCAATTGTTTTCTCGTTTAGTTCATTTTTGAAAATAAACCAAACACTTAAAACATGGATGCTATGAATTACTTTGCAGGTTGAATCACTTAAACCATTACTTTGCAGGTTGAATTACTTAAACCATTTTTGTTCTTCTTTTCAGCAGGTTGAATCAATGCGGATCTGTAACACTGGTTGATGCTGACTGCTGAGAGGAAAATTTTGGCCAATGCCCTGCTGCTGCTGGACTTCTCAAATGACTGAATGAGCGTCCCCTGATTGTGTACAATCTGCAAATGTGTTCTGCTTTTTAGTACTGTCATTTTGTAATTTGCAAATGGACGTTNAGACTGGACTGGCAGTTGGCACTTGGCCATCCGTTTCTTTGTACCCTAACGATTTTGTTAACAACTTAACAAATAGTAGGTTTTGTTAACAACTTAACAAATAGTTGATTCCACCATCTTTCTATGTTAGGGTTTCTGTATGAATTTGGTTAATGACTTAATGCCTCTTTTTTTGCTAGAATTTGGTTAATGGTTAATTTGGTCAAGGAGTTACATTAGTAGGTAGAATTAGTAGTCGATTACCATAGGTAGAATTAGGCCGATAAACCGCCCGATAACCGTCCGATAAGAGGTAAACCGATACCAATCCGCCCGATATCTTATCGGGTGGCTAACGGATTAATACATTTAAAAGCCGATAACCGATAAGCCAAACCGTTAAGAGTAAATAACCGCCCAATCCGCCCGATAAGCAGCCCTAGTAACAACCATCCAAACAAGCTATTAAGCTTTTAGGACCATAAGTTTCAAAAGTCTTATTCTTTTTTCTTAAACTCCGTGTCGAATCAAACTACTTCATCTAAATTGAAACGGAGGAAGTAGCTAGTCTAAATTATTTGTTATTATAAAATATATCACTTAAAAAGTACTTTATTAATTAACAGAAGTGTAAATTTTGTAACAATTAACCTAATAAATAATTTCTTTTTTTTAAATTATCAAATATTTTGAAACAAATGAGTTTGTAAAAATTACTAATATTAGGACAGGATGGAGCAGTTCATAATTTCTCATTTCCAAAATGAAACCTTTCGCTACATGTTACTAAAAATAAGACTAATTGAAAAAAAAGTATTTCTCTTTTTCGCTGAAAAAAAAAGGCCATTCTTCAACACTATATTGGGTATATGAGCAAAAGATGTTATCCATCCAAACCAAGAAGAACTAAGTTTAAAGTAGGAATCTCACTTTATACCCATTAAGCCCAAACTATTTACCTTTTAATGTTTAAAACCGAAGAATTTACATTTCCTACTGTGTGCGGATAAAATCAGGGGCAATATCTACCCCGATTCCCCGATGAGAGAACGAAGGGAGAGCACGGATCCGCGAGATTGTAATCGAGGTCAAAGACCCTTCGTATCGAGAACGGGGAAGAGTGAATGGTATATCCGATATCGGACATGGTATGGCGACGCGCCCTGGGCCGAACACAAGTTCTAAACTTGGGGAGACACGGTGAACGGTTATACATGACGGATAGAGGACTGTAATGCTCGCTCTCAACCGGATATCACGGGTCGAATCTCGCTCGATGTCGATCATGGATCAACAATTATCAGGAAAAGAAGATTTTTACCTTTTTTAGACTTGTACTAGGATTGAAACTCTCCTACAATCTAAAAGGGAAGTTTTTTCTTTAGTCTGACACATGGTAACACACAATTCATGGCAATAAAATTTTATTTTTACTCTCTAACTATTGTTAAGAGCTCTGCTCACTTATACTATTCTTCATTTTACGACTGGACTCGAATCGAGGGTCCAATCGAGGTCGAGGTCGTTGTTCAATCTAAGATCATGCTTGGTCATAATATTGTGACTAGTTTGATCGTTTATTTTGTATTTAATTCATTTATCTGCTATTCTTAATTATTTGTGTTGAATTAATCGTGTATCTTTTAAGCCACATATAAATTTAATGTTACCTACTTTTGGGGTAAACAGTTTGGCACAGTCCGTGGGGCTAAGGATAATAGTGGTGATTTGATATGAATCTCCATAATACACCCTATTTTATGCTTGTTCTTTGAAAACGTAATTTCATATCAGCCCAAAAATGTCAAACTCTCATTCTGCTCACTTAAACGCTGACGTTGAGTCTGGCCATCATGGCGAAAATAGTAATTTGGTGACCAATAATAATATGCTTCTTGCCAATCCCAATGGTGTACCGGCTGCAGACTCGGACAATGCTAACTCGTAGGTGGCCATCAATATTAACTTGCCAACTGATCCCGAAAACAATGTTCGCGGGGACATCAATCAACAGCTCGAGAAGTGTCCGAAGGCGAAGGTGATAGGATGAGCCTACGGCTGATTTGGAAATGATGCAGGCTCAACGAACGGCAATAGCACAGCTGCAAAATCAAAGCCACACACCCCAACAGGGTCGAGCACAAACAATCCCAGGGAAGCACCAGAAGATACAAACAAATTACCGAGAGACCGGGTGAAGCCGAGCCCGGGATAAATCCCGAGGAAATGAAAATTCTTGAAGCGTTAACGAGAGGTGCAGTCAGGTGAGAAAAAGATTGAGGCAGTAGAAACATATAATTTGAGGGTCGATCAAATTCTGGGAGCACTCCCGATATTGAAGGGACCAGATTCCAAGAAATTTATCCAAAACCTTTTTCCTCTGAGCGTGGCACCAAAGTCGATTCCAAAGAGGTTTCGTATGCCCTATATGTTGATACCTAATTTTTTTCTAAAAAATATTTCAAAATGCATATATGTCTTCAAAATCATGCATTAACATCAATTGGTATTTTTTCACAATTTTCTACATATTTTATTAATCTGTCTAGTATTTTATTCCAATAAATAATTACAAAATTGCATCACAAAAGATTTCAAAACATTTTTCTTGATTTAATATTATTATTATGGTCCTATTAAGTCCAAATTATTCTATAAATAGACAATTTGACACCTTTTGGCTACAATTGCAATAACATTGCAATTATAGCCCATGCATATAATTTTGTATTATTTTTTTACCAGAAATTAGTCTTTTGTATTTCAAATACTAATAACCTTCTTTAAAAAATTTATATACATAAAATTAATTTTTTTTATAAATTAGTAATTATTTTACAAATTATTTTAATTAATTTATTTTGGGTATTTAACAAATAGCCTATTATTATTTCAATTGCAGCCTATATAACCAGCCCAAAACACCTTATTATCTAGCCCAATACAACCATGCCCAAACCCCTACCTAACCCGACCCAATTCCACTTGAATCTTGGATGTTGATAATTTTTTATCAACGGCCCAGATTGAACCTTTCCTTAATTAACCTAAACGACCCCCCTCCCCACCCAAACCCTCTCATTTCACTCACCCTATCCGCCGTCACACTTCACTCTCCCCTCCAAATCCTCTATGCCCCAACCCTAATCGCACCTCGTCGTCACTCTCCATCATTAACGATGGTGGTTCTTCACCACCCTCAGGCCTCTCATGGCTCTCATATGCTGGTAGTACTTGTCTCTAAAGTCCTCAAGGGACCAGGGTCAATCTCCTTATGACTTTGGCTTTTGCTTGCCTGTTTCAGGCCGTTCTAGTTCGATCTCTAGTAAGATCTTCTTGCTTTTACCTAAACCTATGGATTTCTAAGCTTCGTCTTTGTCTCTATGCTATTTTCTCAAAACTCTAATTTCTATCTTTGGTCTTCTCAGATCTGTACAAATATGAGATGAATCGAACCTATCTCACATGTTTCCTTAAAAGTTTTCTGGTTTTCAAGTGATTTTCCGTTTTCCTAAAACTAGGGTTTACTGAAAATCATCTTCTCCAAAAAGTTTTCTGATTTTGAATGTTTAATCTTCTGTTCTTATGTGCTTTTGACCGATTTATGTTGAGTTTGCCTAAACCCTAGTCTATTTATGCTAAACCTCCATTTTTTAAATAATTTTTTGCTTCGATTCTGGGTTTTCCGTGTTACCTGTGGCATTGTTTCTTTTTTTGCTTCGATTCTGACTTTTTCAATGTTACTAGTTGTATTGATTCACTCTGTATCTTTGACCTACACAATTTTCCTTAGTCAATTCAGTGTCTTATGATTTTTACCCTAGTTCATCTCTATTAGGGTTTCGGAGTCAATTTTTCGGACTAATTTCTATGTGTTTCTGAAGTTTTACTTAACTCATTTTCTATTTGTGGAAGTTGATATCTTCCTCCCCAAAAATCAGTATTACTTTGAAATTCTGACTAATTGATTTGATTTGTTAGAGATTTTATGCCCAAGTCTTGCCTGTTTCCTTGTTTACGACCTTACTTATCCATCCCTGCCTTGTTTAATTGTCTGTATAACTGTGGATTCTTACTGATTCCTTTACATGGTATGATTGGGGTTCTTTCCTTAATTAGACCCTTGTTATTACCGTTTGATCAATTGCTCTTAATTAAAGGAGCTTATTCTGGCTCCCTTATTTGGTTTGATTTGAATTTCTTGCCTTAATTGAATCCCTGTTATTACCGTTTGAATTAATTGCCTTTAATTAAAGGGGTCTATTATGAACTCTTTATGTGATTGGACTCTATGATTTTCTCAATTGTTGGCTTCTGATTTCTTTTACCTTGTTTGTCCTACTCTTAAACTACTATATAAACTCTCTTGTTTTACCTCTTAAGACACGAACTAAGTTCATAATACACACACTCACACTCAAACTCTCTTTTCTTTCTCTGCTACTTGTGTAAACTCTTGGTCTAGCCGGCTGAAAGCCAAGACTAGATATTGGAACTATACTTGCTTTATATTCTGCACTCATTTCTTCAACTGGTATGTCTCTAGTTAAATCTTGAAATCCAAACTCTATGTTTTTCATTCGTGCACTAGTTCATTAGTTATGAATTCAATCCCTGTTCCTGTTTACTGCTTTGCTTAGAATGTCTAAATCCTGTTTTGTTCAGTGTGTAATTAGCATGTCTAAACTGCAATTGCCTATGTGATGCTTGTCTTGCATGTTTATTCAGTCCCTGCCTATTCATCTTCACTGAAGAAATCGTGTTAAGTCACCTAGTCTCTTAGGGTATTCGATTGACCTTAATTGTGTGTCTCATTCTGTCCAGTACCCCATTGCTTTCAACATGGTTTTGCTGCATCCTTTCTCTATGTCCCCAATTATCTACTATGATGACTAACCTGTTAATCCTATAAAAACTCCTAAGTGTTCTATGCATTTGTTGTCTATATGCCTCCCTGTACCCTATTCATGTACCCTTAAATGTGATTCATATATGTCCCCAACCTCTTTATCCCTGTGTGGAATCTGTTTGCCAAATGTTTCTGTATCTGGTTGTTCTATGACCAATTGGTTTGTGTCTGATTTCAAAAGTGTTTTAGTATTTTTCCCAAACTGTTTTACTACTAAACTGGTTTCTATTTTAGAAACTCTTTTTCACTCCTAGAGTTATCTCAACACTGTTTTCATATCAAAACATTTTCAAAACTATGTCAAGCACTCCCACTTCAATCTTAGGTGAATAGGTTCTGCACCTCTAGTGTGTGTACTGCCTTGGGATCCTTGAGATTCCTCCGAACTCTAGCACACTAGGGCTGGCCCTTCTACACTGTATTTACTTAATCCCTGTTATGAAAGTCTAGGTGTGAGCACTTCTCGGGATCCTTAAGGTCCTTAGGGGTGGACATGAAATTAGTTCTGAAATCCTGGGCATTTGAGACTGCTGAAGGCCTGGTATCTTCCGTTCGTATTTGGGCCTGCTTCAGGCTCCTTATAGTTTAACTTCTTCTCTTTTTTATTTATTTATGTAATTCGTTCAGCAACTGGTTTGTAATAATTAATTTGTAAAAAAAATATTGGGGTGACTAGTGAAAAAGGAGGGTAGTGTAAGGTACTGTGGGTAAAAACTGGGTAGAAACCATGTTCCTAGGCTCTATATTCTATGAATATGCACTAGAAGCCATGTCTTAGGACTAATGCGTTCATTTGCATCCAAATCATGCTAAACATGCATTAGATATCATGTTCTTAGGGCTTTACGTTTATTGCTTCAGCATATCACTAATCCATGCTTCAATAGATGTTTTTCACTTAGAAATCATGTTGATAGGTTAACGATCTTGTTCTAATAAACTGACATTCCAGTATGCATTTAGATACCATGTTCAAGGAACTCTGCTTGCATTTATATGAATACGCCTAGTTCCATTAAAAAAGTCACTGATCTGAAAAGGTATAGAAAAATCGTCCCTCATATAATTGTCATACTTCTGAATAAAAACTGGTACAAATTCCCTTTTTTTAAGTCTTCGTCACCTAGAGTAGCATATTGTAGGTTAAATAACTTCTAAACCATTTAAAAAACTTTTGTAATTGTGATTGCACAGTTCCACGCCTAGGCAAGCCTTAGGTAATTAGTCTCTATAAATCGAAAATTGCGTGTTAATTGTGTCTACTGCTTAAAGTCCTACAGGTCTTAAAATCAGTAGGCAAACTGATTAGGACCCTGCCATTGCATTATGACACAGTGTTACATGTTATGTATATTAATGTTCACTTAGATACCCTGTCTTAGGATCATTTCTCTAAGAAAAAGCTGCCTTTGTCTGTGTTTTGAGACGTGTTATTTATTTGCATTATGTGTGGAGGTGAATCTGAGCCTCTTAACTGTTTTTGTTACTTATGTGCTAGTCCTACTTGTTCTTGCTTGTCGCATAGTTTTCTCTTTTAAAACCATAGGGGTTTGTCTAGAACTGCTAGTATACTAGAGGTCCTAAACTCCTCGGGGACCCCAAAGAAGGGACGGGTAACAACACGCGTAGAGCTCGTTAAACAAAACTCTCTTAATAACCGCTAAGGGGTGGGACAATGGGTAGATAAGGATATGATGACCTGTACGATAATGCAACGTGTAGCCCCTCATTGAGGAGTGATTATCGGGCATTGTACATATGTGATCCTATAGGATAAATAACTTAGGACCTCCCTTGTCCTTTACATATGTGTGCTTAGACTACTAATATGTGAAGACCTTTCTTTGTTTACATATGTGTGCTTGGACTGCTAATCTGTTAAGACCTTTATTTTTTTACATATGTGTGCTTAGACTGTTTACTTGCTACTTGATTAAATTCACAAAGTATTTTTGGCCGAGACCCACAGTTTTGGACTTTGAGGGGTGCGTAACACCTTCCCCTTGAAGTAATTTCAAGCCCTTACCCAATCTCTGGTTGTGCGATTAGTATTATGAATGACCCTTAATAGGTGTCCTAACGCACCTTAATTCGTTAGGTGGCGACTCTTCAAACTCATTATACCCTTTTCCCAAAAGGAAACAAGTTGTCCCAATAATGTCAAAAATCCTGACCATTCCGAAAGGAGATGGAAAAAAGGGGGGCGCGACAGCATGTCGACTCTGCTGGGGATTTTAGGCTTTTACCATTACAACCATTTTTTTTGTGAATTCGTCTAAGTATGCCTTGTTTTGCTTAATACTTGCACCCTTTCCCTTTCCCCTTTATCTGCAATTAATTATTTACTCTCCCAAGTATTTATTTTCTTTCAAAAAATGAAAATGACATGTTTCTTTTTGTTTTCCTTTGTAACTGCTTTTCAATTATAACTGTTGTACTTATCGCTTTCATAATGTGTAAATTCGTGACAACATGTTTATTGCTTATTGCTGCATAATCATGCTCAACATCATATTCCACTCTTGCCTATACAAATCTTATAGAAACGCTTGATGAGTGGTTGCGCTCTTCCATTTTATATCACCCTCTAAATTTGAAAAGGCTTATTTGCGGTAAAACTAGTCGATGTCGACGATTCCGTGCCTTTCTCCCTCAAGTTGTCCGCTTGAGGGTACCAGTATAGACCTCCATAGTAACCTTACTTTGATCATAACTATACATGCATCATGGTCAAACCTAGCCGGATTAATATGTTGTCCACATAATAACCTTTAGGAAAAGCCTTGTCCAAAAAGTCCACTGGGATTTCCATAATCCCAACGGACGCAACCACGATCTGTGCATTAATTTGGAGAAATAAGTGCCAATATGCTAATCACTGATGTATAAGTAGTTGAATCTGGAGGGGGAAAATGGTCTAACCTTATTTGTTTTGCAGAAAATGAGGCACGAAGTCCCCAGGTTCGACATGGTCCAAAGAATACCGCCATTGTTGCTGGATTGGTGGGAGGGCCTTTCGCAGAGTGACAAAGACCATGTGAAGAGGGTCCTCAGAAACTTACCCTCTTTATTGAATATCCAACCAAAAAATATGTTGATCGAAGCGTCCATTATATTCTGGGACAGAGAAAGGTCCGTGTTCCGTTTTGGCAACATAGAAATGACCCCTCTCTTGGAGGAGATAGGGGGCTTCACAGGATTACCTTGGGACAGTCCGGGTTTATTGGTGCCGGAAAATCGTGCCGCTAGGGGTTCCCTGAAAATGATGGGTTTGAAAATAACGATGATTTAGTGTGCCGAACGGAGTCCTACATAACTTTTGACTACCTCTATGAACGGTACGGACATAGAAAATCCTATCGTATCTTCCATGATGAATTCTTTATCACTTCCTTGGGTCATATTCACTGTAGGGTTTTTGTGTTCGTTGTTTGCTTCCTGGGGATGATAGTATTTCCAAACAAAGGAGACAAGATTCACACTAGGCTGGCTATGGTAGCCAAAACCTTAATGGAAGGGATCGAGGGGAAAACATATACCATTATCCCTATGATCATAGCAGACATATACCGAGCCTTGGACCGCTGCCAAAAGGGTTCAAACACTTTGAGGGTTGTAATCTGCTACTACAGGTTTGGTTATTGGAGCATCTCCTAAGGGGTCAATATCGTCAAGAGTTTCCACGAAGGGTGTGGAATGATCACATAGCATTCCACCACCTAAGAGAATGACTTACATCCCAGACAGGTTTGCTCAACCAGAAAATGCTACAGAATGGGCGCAATTTTTTGACAATCTGACCGAGGACCAAGTTCAATGGATGTTCGAATTGTTCCCTACCAGTGAGTTCATCATAAGATCGAGGGACGCTCCGCACCTAGTGTTGATCGGGTTAAGGGGAATATACCCTTATGTTCCCATCAGGGTTATGAGATATGCATGCAGGAAGCAAGTCATACCGCGAGTTTCTAAAATGAGTTATTACAGGGCAGATTTTCAGGACGACGACATCCCGTACAAATGTGAAGCTCAGCATATGTGGAATATAAAGGTAATTATAGAAAGGTACACCATCGACCCATACAGGTACCACACAGGGCATGTACGCTTTTACCTATCATGGTTGGAAGACATCATAGCAGGGATAGTTAAGCCGGGAATCAGTGGGGGAGACAGGGTCATAGACGAAGTTGCTGAGGCCCAAGTGAAATACAATAAACTGCGCAAAAGAATTCGTGAGTCTGAGGCTGAGCATCTAGAGCAACACAATAATGATATGGAACTGATCAATGAATGGAAGGAAAGGGCTATCAAATCTAATGAAAGGTTGGAATGTCTGGAGCAGGGTCTGATGGAGCTAGAGGCGAAGATGAGGAAAAAAGTCGTCGACTGCCAGAGTGCTGAGGGAAGCGAAGGAGGGCATCTAGCGAGAGTATACCTGCTTTTGGGCATGCACGACTTGGGGAACCTGATCGACAGAGCCAAGAAGATCAAGCCTAGGGAGAGTCCTTCCGGGACCAAGTAGATTAGATTTACCTGTTTTTTCAAATGTAATAAGGCCAAGTTCCATTAGTGACTTATCTTATTTAGTGTCACTTTAGGTTTATCTAATTTACATTAATGAAATGAGGCAATTATTGACATCTAAGTTCTCCAAAACAACTTGTCGCTAGGCCTACCTCAGGCACAATGAGGCTCCCAAATTAAGACGCTCGTTTACAATTCTGCAATATGTGTTTAAATACTGCAAATACTTCTCTCATGATCCTCACTAACTTGTTACCTTTTGTTTTTATTTTGTTTCTTTGATTATTCCCCTTCCCCAAAGGTTGGTTCATGCGTTCTGCCATCATCAGCATATCATACAAGATCCAAGGACCCTTCTCCTAGAACTTATTCTTGGAAGATGAGGATATGGATTGTTGTGTCATCATTGAGGAGGAAGGCCCTACCGTCCAAGCTGTGAGCAAGGGATCGCTCCTCAGAAACTGGACTGTCAGATCATCTAGGGCCCGACGAGTCCCGGGGTAGCAAGGCTAAACAAGCGCTGTTTATTTTATTCGTTAATGATTTCCTTTTCGCATTTTTTCTGCTTTAAATAAAATCCATAGTATTCCAAAACATTTGTTTAAATTATTGAAAATCGCTTTTATATTTCAATGAATCAATATTTATTATTATGATTTTCTCTCACACTTTTAACTATACAGCATTACTATTTCCTATCTTGATGAACCAATGACTGTGACATGCAATGAGACAACGCAACAAAAGAATAGTGATTCAGAAGAAGAAGATATCATACCCGAGGAAATCGTCAGAGAAGTAGAGGACTTTGAAAACAAGCCTAAGTCCAATCTGGATGAGACCGAGGTAATCAACTTGGGAGATTCAGAGACCGTCAAAGAAACCTACATCAGCATCCACCTGTCACCACCAGAGAAAGAAGAGTATACACAATTCCTGAAGGAGTATGAGGACGTATTTGCATGGTCGTATGATGATATGACCGGACTCAGTACATCTATCGTGGCTCACAAGTTGCCCACCAATCCAATGTTCCCACCAGTGAAGCAAAAGCTCCAGAAGTTCAAGCCTGATATGAGTTTGAAAATCAAGGAGAATGGGCCACCAAGAATTCCAAGATACTGATGTATCTGCACCATGTGCAGGAATTGAGAAAGAGGTTCACCAAGACAGAATTTCGGCACGT
Organism: Nicotiana knightiana; assembly: GCA_005239525.1. NCBI lineage: Eukaryota > Viridiplantae > Streptophyta > Magnoliopsida > Solanales > Solanaceae > Nicotiana > Nicotiana knightiana. Next base: position 12,062 of record ML391233.1, read on the forward strand.
CCCCAAAATTCAGAATGAGTTTGTCGATGCACTGGCCACCCTATCATCCATGATACAACATCCAGATAAGAACTTTATTGATCCTATTCCAGTAAAGATCCATAGCTAGCCGGCATATTTTGCCCATGTTGAAGAAGAAGCAGACGAAAGACCGTGGTTCCACGACATCAAGGAATACTTGGCAAAGGGAGAATACCCGGAGCATGCAAATCATACCTAGAAACGTACACTTTGGAGGTTATCCAACAGTTTCTTTCACTGCGGAGGAAACCTTTACAGGAGAACTCCTGATTTGGTATTACTAAGGTGTGTCGACACAAAAGAAGCTTCTAAACTACTTGAAGAGATACATGCTGGTACTTGCAGCCCGCATATAAATGGTTTTGTTTTGGCCAAGAAGATACTCAGGGCCGGTTATTTCTGGGTGACCATGGAAACTGACTGCATCCGGTATGTTCGGAAGTGCTACCAATGCTAGGTACATGCAGACATGATAAAAGCACCACCAAACGAGCTCAATGCAACAAGCTCACCTTGGCCATTCGCCGACAGGGGAATGGATGTCATTGGACTGATCGAGCCTACCGCCTCAAATAGGCACATGTTCATTATGGTAGCTATTGATTACTTCACCAAATGGTTCGAAGCAGCATCTTACAAAGCAGTGACTAAGGAAGTCGTGGAAAACTTTGTTCGCGACCGGATTGTTTGTTGATTTGAATTCCAGAATCAGTCATCACCAATAATGCTTCCAATCTCAACAGTGATCTAATGAAAGCCATGTGTGAGACTTTGAAAATCAGACACAAGAATTCCCTCATATGAATGGAGCTGTAGCAGCCGCCAATAAGAATATCAAGAAAATACTAAGAAAGATGGTAGAAAATCACAAACAATGGCATGAGAAGCTGTCATTTGCCTTATTGGGATACCATACCACAGTCCGCACATCAACCGGCGCAACTCCCTACTTGCTGGTTTATGGTACGAAAGCTGTTATTCCTGCCGAGGTGGAGATTCCTTCCTTAAGAATCATATGAGAAGCTGAGCTCAACGACGCAGAGTGGATGAGGAGCCGTTATGAGAAACTATCCCTCATAGACGGAAAAAGAATGAACGCAGTATGTCATGGGCAACTCTACCAGAATAGAATGTCCAGAGCCTTCAACAAAAAAGTCAAGCCTAGACAGTTCACACCAGGGCAGCTAGTATTGAAAAAGATCTTTCCGCATCAAGATGAAGCCAAAGGGAAATTCTCTCCCAACTGACAGGGTCCTTACATGATCCACAGAGTACTGACAGGAGGAGCTCTCATACTTGCATAAATGGATGGAGAAGTCTGGACAAATCTAATCAACTCAGATGCAGTTAAACGATACTATGTGTAACTCTTTATGTTTGTATCAAATGCTGTAAATTGAACTAAGCTCGACCTAATTCCCGTTTAAGAGGGGATACGTAGGCATCCCTGTGGGTTTGGTCACAATTCAATAACAATCTTATTTTCCACCACAATTGGAAACTGGGGCAGAATTTTGAGGAGGACCCTCAAAATTCCGAAGCAAGTTCATGCCGATCGCAACACATACAACAGTTAGAGATATCAATTTATCTAACTGGGGCAGAATTTTGAGGAGGACCCTCAAAATTCCGAAGCAAGTTCATGCCGATCGCAACACATACAACAGTTAGAGATATCAATTTATCTAACTGGGGCAGAATTTTGAGGAGGGCCCTCAAAATTCCACGGTAAAGGAGGTTGCAATGTCTCAGATCTTGTCACGGTCATCGGTTCATCTAAATTTCTCAAAATATTTTTTTTACTACGTCTTTACTAAACTATGCATGCTTGCTTGTAAGGTAACTCTGTTTAGCCAAACGCTACCCCGATGATGCAAACAGGATCATCAGACCAAGCAAATAAGGACAAGCAAAGCCAGCGGGGACACGAACCAATCTCCCCTTCTATAGAACTCACAATTTTTATTTAGATGTAGGGACAAAGGATAAAAATTCCACAAAGTCACAATCCTCACAACAATCGAGTTATCGAATCTGCTACCAGCTAGGAAATTCTGCTATTCATTCTATTTTCTGCAAAAGGCTAATCTCTGCCTTCACCTTACATAAGGCTAATCTCAGCCTTCCTCTACATAAGGATAAATGCTGCCTTCCCCCGCATGAGACTAATCTCTGACTTCACCTTACATAAGGCTAATCTCAGCCTTCCTCTGCATAAGGTTAAACGCTGCCTTCCCCCCCATGAGACTAAGCTCTGTCTCCCTCCTGCACAAGGCTAATCTCTGCCTCCACATCTGCATAAGGCTAATCTCTGCCTTCCTTTGCATGAGACTAAGCTCTGTCTCCATACCTGCATGAGGCTAAGCTCTGCCTCCAATTTTACATTCTTTCGTCGAGACTAACCGCTGTCTCTCCTTTACTTTTATTTCGGGCTAAGCTCTATCCTCTGCTTCACAAGACTAAGCTCTGTCTTGTTGACATCATATTACTGCATCTCATGGGCTGAAGTATCGCCAACCTGTCTAAAGGCGCCATAGTCTAAAGGCATCATCCTCATAGCCGGAAGACACCATGTCATGGTCTGAGGATCTCTCAAAATTTGCATATCATTATTGAAAGGTGTCATAGTTCGGAGGCACCATCTTCATGACCCGAGAACATCATTTCATGGCCTGCAAATCTCATTAATCAACTCATGGCCCAGGACGTCATGGTCCAAGGACGTCATCCTCAACCGTCCGAAGACAACTCTTATGGTCCGACGGGAATCTGCGTCATGTTTAAATTTTTGCACAAATATATACTTGTATTATCTCTATTTGCAGGTGACCCGCAAACAACTGCTATCCCAGTAGGAGCGATCCCGCTCCAGTTCCCTCAACTGTATCAAACCTGACCTCTCTCGTGAACCATTCATATTGCGTCCGTTCTTGCAGTGACTTCACCGGTATATCTCGCCGATGAATCCAGAACTACACACGACCTGATTCCTGTAAAACCAGGGATATGGAGGCAGCTCAAGAGCCAGGGTGTGGCCTAAATCTCTCTAACCATTTCGCTCGGTCAAAATTGGCCATCATATCTTTACCCGACAACTCTTTCATCCTTTTCGGGTAAAGAGGGGCAGTTGTTGATACCCAATTTTTCCTAAAAAATATTTCAAAATCCTGGCCGTTATTTCAATTGCAGCCTATATAACCAGCCCAAAACACCTTATTAGCTAGCCCAATTTAACAAGGCCCAATCCCCTACCTAACCCTACCCAATTCCGTTTGAATCCTGGTCGTTGATCATTTTTTATCAACGGCCCAGATTGAACCTTTCCTTAATTAACCTAAACGACCAGCCCTCCCCCCAAACCCTCTCATTTCACTCACCTTCTCCGCCGTCACACTTCACTCTCCCCTCCAAATCCTCTCTGCCCTAACCCTAATCTCACCTCGCTGTCACTCTCCATCATCAACCATGGTGGTTCCTCACCACCCTCTGTCCTCTCATGGATCTCTTATACTGGTAGTACTTGTCTCTAAAGTCCTCAAGGGACCAGGGTCAGTCCCCTTATGACTTTGGCTTTTTCTTTCCTGTTTCAAGCCGTTCTGGTTCGATCTCTAGTAAGATCTTCTTGCTTTTACCTAAACCTATGGATTTCTAAGCTTCGTCTTCGTCTCTATGCTATTTTCTCAAAACCCTAATTTCTATCTTCGGTCTTCTCAGATCTATACATATATGAGATGAATTGAACCTATCTCACATGTTTCCTTGAAAGTTTTTTGGGTTTTCAAGTGATTTTCTGTTTTCCTGAAACTAGGGTTTACTGAAAATCATCTTCTCCAAAAAGTTTTCTGATTTTGAATGTTTAATCTTCTGTTCTTATGTGCTTTTGAACGATTTATGTTGAGTTTGCCTAAACCCTAGTCGATTTATTCTAAAAATCCATTTGTTTTATATTTTTGCTTCAATTCCGGGTTTTTCGTGTTATTTGTGGCATTGTTTCGCTTTTTTGCTTAGATTGTGATTTTTTCAATGTTACTAGTTGTATTGATTCACTCAGTATCTTTGACTTACACGATTTTCCTTAGTCAAATTCAGTATCTTATGATTTTTACCCTAGTTCATCTCTATTAGGGTTTCTGAGTTTCGGACTAATTTCTATGTGTTTCTGAAGTTTTACTTAACTCATTCTCTATTTGTGGAAGTTGGTATCTTTCTCCCCAGAAATTAGTATTACTTTGAAATCCTGACTAATTGATTTGCTCTGTTAGAGATTTTGTATGCCCAAGTCTTGCCTGTTTCCTTGTTTACGACCTTACTTATCCACCCCTGCCTTATTTAATTGCCTGTATAATTGTGGATTCTTACTGATTCCTTTACATGGTATGAATGGGGTTCTTTCTTTAATTAGACCCCTGTTATTACCGTTTGATCAACTGCCCTTAATTAAAGGAGCTTATTCTGGCTCCCTTATTTGGTTTGATTTGAATTTCTTACCTTAATTGAATCCTTGTTATTACCGTTTGAATCAACTGCCCCTAATTAAAGGGGTCTATTCTGAACTCCTTATGTGATTGGACTCTGTGATTTCCTTAATTGCTGGCTTCTGATTTCTTTTACCTTGTTTGTCCTACTCTTAAACTACTATATAAACTCTCTTGTTTTACCTCTCAAGACATGAACTAATTTTAGAATACACACACTCACACTCAAACTCTCTTTTATTTATTTGCTACTTGTGTTAACTCTTGGTCTAGTCGGCTGAAAGCCAAGGCTAGATATTGGAACTATACATGCTTTATATTCTGCACTTCTTTCTTCAACTAGTATGTCTCTAGTTAAATCTTGAAATCCAAACGCTATGTGTTTCATTCCTGCACTAGTTCATTAGTTATGAATTCAATCTCTGTTCCTGTTTACTGCTTTGCTTAGAATGTCTAAATCATGTTTTGTTCAGTGTGTAATTAGCATGTCCAAACTGTAATTGCCTATGTGATGCTTGTCTTGCATGTTTATTCAGTCCCTGCCTATTCATCTTCACTGAAGAGATCGTGTTAAGTCACCTAGTCTCTTAGGGTATTCGATTGACCTTAATTGTGTGTCTAATTCTATCCAGTACCCCATTGATTTCAACATGCTTTTGCTGCATCCTTGCTCTATGTCCCCAATTATCTACTATCATGACTAACCGGTTAATCCTATAAAAACTCCTAAGTGTTCTATGCATTTGTTGTCTATATGCCTCCCTGTACCCTGTTCACGTACCCTTAATGCGATTCCTATATGTCCCAAACCCCTTTATCCCTGTGTGGAATCTGTTTGCCAAATGGTTCTGAATCTGGTTGTTCTATGACCAATTGGTTTGTGTTCTGATTTCAAAAGTGTTTTAGTATTTTTCGCAAACTGTTTTACTACTAAACTGGTTTCTAGTTTAGAAAATCTTTTTCACTCCTAGAGTTATCTCAACACTTTTTTCATATCAAAACCTTTTCAAAACTATGTCAAGGACTCTCACCAATCTTAGGTCAATAGGTTATGCCCCTCCAATGTGTGTACTGCGATGGGATCCTTGAGATTCCTCCAAACTCTGGCACACTAGGGCTGGCCCTTCTACACTATACTTACTCAATTCCTATATGAAAGTCAAGGTGTGAGCACTACCTGGGATCCTTGAGGTCCTTAGGGAACTCTGACACACCTGGACATATGGTTATGAAATCCTTGACATTTGAGACTGCTGAAGGCCTGGTATCTTCCGGTCGTATTTGGGCCTGCTTCATGCTCCTTATAGTTTAACTTCTTCTCCTTTTTATTTATTTATGTAATTCGTTCAGCTACTGGTTTGTAATACTTAATTTGAAAGCAGATATTGGGGTGACTAGTGAAAAAGGAGGGTAGTGTATAGTACTGTGGGTAGAAACCATGTCCCTAGGCTCTATATTCTATGAACCTGCACTAGAAGCCATGTCTTAGGACTAATGTGTTCATTTGCATCCAAATCATGCTAAACATGCATTAGATATCATGTTCTGAGAGCTTCACGTTTATTGCTTCAGCATATCACTAATCCATGCTTCAATAGATGTTTTTCACTTAGAAATCCTGCTGATAGGTTAACAATCTTGTTCTAATAAACTGACATTCCAGTATGCATTTAGATACCATGTTCTAGGAACTCTGCTTGCATTTATATGAACACGCCTAGTTCCATTAAAAAAAGTCACTGATCTGAAAAGGTATAGAAAAATCGTCCCTCATATAATTGTCATACTTCTGAATAAAAACTGGTACAAATTCCCTTTTTTTAAGTCTTCGTCACCTAGAGTAGCATGTTGTAGGTTAAACAACTTCTAAACTATTTAAACAACTCTTGTAATTGTGATTGCACAGTCCAACGCCTAGGCAAGCCTTAGGTAATTAGTCTCTATAAACCGAAAATTGCGTGTTAATTGTGTCTACTGCTTAAAGTCCTACAGGTCTTAAAATCAGTAGGCAAACTGATTAGGACCCTGCCATTGCATTATGACTCAGTGTTGCATGTTCTGTATATTAATGTTCACTTAGATACCCTGTCTTAGGATACTTTCTCTAATAAAAAGCTGCCTTTGTGTGTGTTTTGAGACGTGCTATTTATTTGCATTATGTGTGGAGGTGAATCTGAGCCTCTTAACTATTTTTGTTACTTATGTTCTAGTCCTACTTGTTCTTTCTTGTCGCCTAGTTTTCCCTTTTAAAACCATAGGGTTTTTTCTAGAACTTCCAGTATACTAGAGGTCCTGAACTCTTCCATGACCCTAAAGAAGGGACGGGTAACAACACACGTAGAGCTCGTTAAACAAAACTTGCTTAATAACTGCTAAGGGGTGGGACAATGGGAAGATAAGGATATGATGACATGTACCCTAATGTAACGTGTATCCCCTCATTGAGGAGTGATTATTGGGCATTGTACAGATATGATCCTATAGGATAAACAACTTAGGACCTCCCTTGTCCTTTACATATGTGTGCTTAGACTGCTAATATGTTAAGACCATTCTTTGTTTACATATGTTTGCTTGGACTGCTAATCTGTTAAGACCTTTATTTGTTTACATATGCATGCTTAGACTGTTTACTTGCTACTTGATTAAATTCTCAAAGTATGTTTGTCCGGGACCCACAATTGTGGACTTTGAGGAGTGCCTAACACCTTCCCCTTGAAGTAATTTCAAGCCCTTACATTATCTCTGGTTATGCGATTATTATTATGAATGACCCCTAATAGGTTCCCTATCGCACCTTAATTCGTTAGGTGGCAATTCTTCAAACTCATTATACCCCTTTCCCAAAAGGAAACGAGTTGTCCCAATAATGCCAAAAACCCACACCAATTCGAAAGGAGATGGAAAAAGGGGGGCGCGACACTATATCCCCAAATATAATGGGACCACAGATCCAAATGAGTGTGACCTCCTATACATGCGCAATCAAGGGGAACAATTTGGAAGACAATGAGATCGAGTCGGTGTTACTGAAGAAGTTTGGGGAGACCTTGTCTAAGTGAGAAATGGTATGGTATCATAACTTGCCCCTATTTCCATTGACTCGTTTTCTATGCTTGCAGATTCTTTCTTAAAGGCCTATGCCAGGGCATTCAAGGTCGAGACCATAAAGTCATATCTCTTCAAGGTCAAATAAAGGGATAACAAAATCCTCAGGGAGTTCGTGTCAAGATTCCAGATGGAACGGATAGACCTACCACCGGTTGTAGATGATTGAGCCGTTGAGGCATTCACTCAGGGGCTCAACCCCCAAAGTTCCTTGGCATCTCAACAGCTAAAACAAAATTTGGTGGAGTACCCCGTGGTAACCTGGGTTGACGTCCACAACAAGTACTAGTCGAAGATTAGGGTCGAGGACGACCAACTCGGGGCCCCTTCTGGATCTGTTTACCCTATCTGGGCCGATGATAAATCTAAGAGAGCCATTGATCAAGAGCCAAGACCGATTCGAGATCGGTATCAAGAAGATAAGTGGTCGAGGGCCTGGTGGGTGAGGTCTGATGAGTAGGGAAGCACCAAGATTATTGGAGTACAACTTTAACGTGGATGCTTCCAGCATCGTGTCAGCCATAGGATGCATCATAGAGAGCAAGTGTCCATGACCATCACAGTCCAACCTTAACTAGAGAGACCCTAATTTGATAAGTAAGTATCACATCACTCATGGTCACAAAAACGAAGATTGCTGGCAGTGAGAGAAAAAGTTGCCCGATTATTCAACAACGAGCACCTCCAAGAATTCCTGAGTGAGCGAGCCAAAAACCACTTCAGGAACAGGGATGCCAACAAACAGGTCGAACAAGAGGAGACTTGGCACATGATCAACATGATCATCGGAGGGGTCGATGTTCCCCAAGGACCAATGATAAAATGTACTAAAATATCTATCACAAGGGGAAAAATCACCCGGGATTATGTTTCGGAAGGAGCCATTTTGTTCACCCAATGAAGATGCCGAGGGCATCGTACAACCTCACAGCGATGCACTAGTAATATCCATACTTATCAATAGATCTCGAGTTAAACATGTGTTGATTGATCCAGGTATCTTGGCCAACATCATCAGATCAAGGGTCGTAGAGCAATTGGGTTTACAGGACCAAATCATACCGATAGTCCTAGTATTGAACGGATTTAACATGGCGTGTGAGACCACGAAAGGAGAGTTAATCTTGCCAGTGAACACCGCCAGGATTGTCCAAGAAATGAAGTTCTACGTGATCGAAGGGGAATGAGGTACAACGATCTATTCGGAAGGCCATGGGTCTACAACATGAGGGCGGTACCCTCGACCTTACACTAGGTGTCGAGATTTCCCTCACCAGGAGGAGTCAAAACAGTCTATGGAGAACAGTCGCCCGTAAAAGATATGCTTGCCATCGATGAGGTAATACCGGTGCCCGCAATTTCGACATCAAGAAATACAAAATCGACCAAAAGGGAAGAGATTAAATAGCAATCGGTGATACTGGCCTTGGCCGAGCCAGAGAAACAGGAAGAACAAGGAGTAGACGAGGAGGACGATTATGGCGTCCCGAGATCATTCATAGCTCTTGATGACACCAACGCCACCAAATCAACGATTGAAGAGTTGGAACAAGTCATACTAATTGAGCATCTATCGGATCCAAAGGTATACCTGGGCACGAGGTTAACCCCCGAGTTCAGGAAAAAATTATTATTTTTCTTAAAGCTAATGCCGATTGTTTTCCTTGGTCCCATCTTGACATGATAGGGGTCCCACTGGAGGTAACCACTCACAAGCTGAGTTTAGACCAGAAGTTCCATCCCGTTAAGCAGAAGTGGAGACCGCAGTCTGAGATCAAACACACATTCTTGAACAAGGATGAGGTATCCAAACTTCTAAAAATAAAATCCATCCGGGAAGTTAAATACCCGGATTGGCTAGCCAACATAGTGGTAGTACCTAAAAAGGGGAATAAACTAAGGATGTGTGTAGATTATAAAGACCTAAACAAAGCGTTCCCTAAGGATTCTTTCCCTTTGCCTAACATCGATCGAATGATCGATGCACGCCACGAGATACTTAGTTTTATCGGTGCCTACTCAGGGTACAACTAAATTCGTATGGACCCGGACGACCAAGAAAAGACTTCTTTCATAACCAAATTTGGCACCTATTGCTATAATGTCATGCCGTTTGCATTAAAGAACGTCGGTGCCACCTACCAATGCCTAGAAAACCGGATGTTCAAGGAACAAATAGGGAAATCAATGGATGTTTATATTGAAGATATGTTGGTCAAGCCCGTGCGAGCATGTAAGGCCCCGTAAAAAAAATCCCAAAAAATAGGGTTTCGTGGTGCCGGGGTAGGCGTAGGTGTTAATACGGACTTTTTGGGTTGAACAGTACGCTGCAGAATTGAAGGAAAATGTTGGCAGAGGTGGGCATTTCTATGGACTATTATGCAGCCACATAATCAATCTGCGGGCCGCAGAATGGCCGCAGAGTGAGATAATCATTTATGCATTTTTTATGTCATTTTCGCGGCCTATTATGCGACCGCACAACCATTTCATGGGCCGAACTCTGATCGCATATCAAGCTTTGAAATTTTGCAGAGGGAGGTTCTGCGGTGCATTATGCGATTGTAGAACAGGTCTGCGACTGTTATGGGGAAAACCAACCCAGTTCCGGAGGGCCTTTTTGCGGCCCATTTCGCGGACCGCAGAAGCATTATGCGGTCGCAATATGCGACCGCAAATCCTGTTCTGGGGCTTCATTTTTGGGTTTTTATAACTCGACTCTACTTCAATTAAATAGATGCAATGGACCATTTTTAGCTAAAATCTGATATTTTGAGATTGAGAGAGTGCCCTAGAGTGGGAGAGTGATGTTCAACCAATTGTCCATCAATTCTTAATCAAACCTTTGAAGATTAACAAGGAGAACTCACTAGGTCTTCATCTTAGAGGTAAGATTCTACACCCTAGCACTTAATTTTGAAATTTAACTAAAAATGAGTAATTAGCAAGACAATTCTTGGGTATGGGAGTTATTTATTTTGCGTTCATGATCACACTCAACTATGTCTTATAAAAGACTAAGCGGGCGTTGCAAATATAATCCGGGGTATTATGCCCAGATTCGATCCCACAGGGAATTTACGTATCAATCAAGTCTTTAGAATACGCAACTTTTACTCAATCAATTCTCTCAAGACTTTTTTGAATAAAAATTGGTGATGTTTTACTAATTCTACTGACAATAATAATAACTAACAATTACTAACAATGTGTTGCAAACAATTATGATAAAGGTCTAAGGTTATGGTTTCCCCTGTTAGTGAACTTACTTCTCGGATATTTCGTATAACTTGATTAATTATCTCTATCAATCATGAACACTCTATCTACCATAAATCTCTCTCAAGTAATTATGATAATTTACTAGACGCACTCTCTCAAGTTACGCTAGCTAGATTGCATTACAGTTCACTTTAGATTGCACCCGAGGTATCGTTATCTCTAATCCAACCTCTAAACCCTCGGTTATGACTTTCGTCTATACTCTGGGAGTGGTGTTGTTCAAACAATTACCTAAATATGCACTCTCTCTCAAGTAGATACATACTAAATAGGCACAGCTAATTGATGGCCATTCAATTAACTACAACAAGAACGTAGTTGAACAAATAGAGATGAACAATCAACCAAACTATATTAATATCACCATAAGTTTGTCCCCCAACGGGTTCCACCAAAACCCTAGATTAAGAAAATTAGCTACTCATATTCATAAGAATCAATTCTAAAATAACTTGCATAATTGAATTACAGAGTAATGAAATAAGGAGATAAAAATCAGTGTTTTTGCTTTGCTGAGTAGTAATCCACATGCTATTCTTCACTTTAATGGCTTCTCCTCCTTCAAGTTGTGTTTTTGGGTCTATTTATATGTTTGGGATACACCCTAAACGTGTAGGAGACTTCTATTTCAACCGGGAAACACTTAAAAACTCTTCAAAACTCGGATTTGACCGGATTAGGGGCCAGGCGTTTGGGCTCTGGCGCCTGGATAACGCCTGGCCATGCCTGGCGTTTGGGCTCTGGCGCCTGGATAACTCCTGGCCAGGCCTGGCGTTTGGGCTCTGGCGCCTGGATAACGCCAGGCTAGGCCTGGCCTTAAGGCTCAAACGCCCGGCTATAGCCCGGTGCACTCCTCTTCGCCTCTTGAGCGTATTTTCGACGTTTTTGCATCCATTTAGCTCGGCTTCCATCTCCAATTCACCTACACATGAAATAGACTCCATTATGCACATAAAAAGTGTATTTTTATCATTAACGCACATAAAATGTAAGGCATATAACGTGTTAAACCATGAATTCTAGCCACACATCAATACCCCACACTTAAACATTTGCTCGTCCTCGAGCAATCAATTTACACTCATGAACAGAACTTATTAAGAAAATCCCTTAACGCGTTATACCAAGAATTTTTAAAACAGTTTAGGCACAAAGGTGTGACATTCTCGCCTCAATAGTCGACTCACACATACCATGCTTTATTCACAATCCACTCACTACTCTAACNTTAGTTCCACACACAATGAAATTTAAAAACATAGGAACTTAAGATAAAAAGAATTCACTCACTCTCAGAAATAATATTCATATTCCACAAAAGATGCACCATAGGCTTTCCTGTAGTGTACTACTCTACTAATCGAGCTCATTCAGACTAGGATCAAGTAGGACTTCATTTGGTTGTAATGTAGGCTGCGGGACGGGTATGATACATTTGGATATAAGAGTGACTATACCTCCCTAAGCACATTAATACATATACTTTCACATTCAACCTCAAACTTATATTAAGCCAAACTCCACCTTCACAATAATGTTATTACCCCATACTTCTTTAAGCACAATTACATTAAGAGTCACCACTTGTTAAGGAATATATATATATATTTTCACAATAATACAACAAGTGACTCTTACTTTGCAAAACAATGCACCTTTTCTCCTTATTTCAATTATTCCCGTAAAAAACCAACCTATCACCCCACACTTTAAATTTTCCATATTTCATCACTTTTTCAGTGCTTACGAGAGGTGACAAGGTTCAAATATATGATCGATTCAAACAAAGGGGTATGGNAAGCAAATTTTAAGAATCCCTGATTTAAGGTATTTATCCTGGATTCAAACAATTGAGCCTAAGCGTCACAACCATAGTACTGACTATTCTCAAGGCATTAGCACGTTTCAAGATATTTCTACTATTAAGCCCTCAACCATGTGATTCCTATTCCTAAAAATTAAAAACTACCTACACCCGGTTCAATTAAAAACCCTTGGAAAAGAACCGTGGTCCAAGGAAAAACCAAGGGGGAATTACTACACTACCTAAAACAAAAAATCTTTTTGGTATTTTCGTTTTCCCTCAAGAGAACTGTCTAAGAGATCCACTATTGGGAAGAGTCCCCATATTTCTAATAAATTATTATTTTTTTAACAATAATAAGAACATAAAAGCTAAAAACAAATGAAACAAAAATTTCACTACCAAATTTCACAATTTCAACAAGCAAAACAATTCACAACAAAACATATATATACAACACCCCATACTTAGTTCATGCACTGTCCTCAGTGCATCATGTATAGACAAAGCAAGAAGTAAAACAAGGTGCAAGATACTTCCTGGTCACTCAGCGTCTTCATCATCGGACGCTCTCCATTCCTCTTCAAACTCATCTTCTCCATTATCTTCCTCATCCGAGCGCATTAGCTCCACATCAGAATCTTCAGGTGTGTTTATATCTTCATCATCTGGGAGCTTGTATCCCTCACCTGCTCCTATCATCTGCTGAGCATGAGCATTGAGTGGGTATCTCTGATGCAACTCATCCCTTTCATTAACTGACGCTGGACGACCTCCTATGCGCAACTGCAAATCCATCATCCCATAGAGATGGGCCATGAAGCTATCATCCCTGGCATTGCGCTCGGCATTGGTCAGTGAAGACTCTTCTTTCAGTCTTAAGCCAGTGATGTCAGTTTCCCGGGTGAGTTGTTGATCAATAATGTGGTCAAATTCGGGCTCAACCGCTATTTTTTTATCTAGCAGGAACTGAGTCAGGAAATTCGGGAAAGGGATTCGATCAATTCTATTGTTGGCACGCACCAACCCCATTTGGTAGCGAATCAGGTGACCCACATTCACTTGCTGCCCAGTCATTAAGAAGTAGAGCACACAAATCCTCTCTCGGCTGATTAAGGTGTCATGGGTGCACGGTAGTATCCGTGCATTAATCAGTTTCAGCCATACCTGTGTTTCAGCCTTCATCTTCTTCTTGGGAAACCTTTTATGCGATTAGTGGTTCTATCCCGAATCCAAGTAGCCTTGGAATAAACCCCACAAAGTGTGTGTCTCACTTCTCTATAGTTAGGATGGCGGATAAATTGCTCTAGAGGCTCCACCGGAACATTTGGTGCACCTAAGGAATCACATATGGCCTTGGCCGAAAAATCCATCAAGTGCCCACGAATTGGCACCAATTCTTCCTTGTCCTTAGGGTCAAACCCTGCATAGAATTCTTTGACTAAATTGAGGTTGATGTTGCCATGGTGTTTGAACACATATCCCAAACCCAATTCATATATGCTCCTCCAAATTCCTGGGAATTTAGTTCTAAGACATCCCTCGTTGATAGCTCCTTCCGGGTGGACATGCTTGGGCTTGCAACGAGCATACCATTTCCTGGAGTGTTGTGGTATGCTGTTGACACCATATTCCCTTTAACCAAAGGGTCACTGCCTCATAGCAGCTACCGCAGCTACTGCTTCCTCACGAGTCATGCTAGAAGTAGCATCTCCTTCTTTTCTTTTCTTTTGAGGTGGTGGGGGTTTTGATTTGGTTTTCGGTGGGGCCGAAGATGTGGCCTTTCTCTTGCCGGTGGCTCTTCTGGGTAACATTGTTTTACCTGCACAATTTATCAGTAATGAATGAGTGTCACAAAGTATATACTATCCGTTTTCGCACTTTGCGAAGGTTACTAAGACTTCACCTTGGCGAGTTTATGACAATTGACACACATTGCTACCTATTGGCTTCTTGTGAGCCACTTTTCATTTAAAATTTCATGGAATTCAAGATGCATGACGCTAGTGGTGTATTTCCCGGAGACTCGGGCTCCAAACGGGANAAATTTATCGGTAATGAATTAGTGTCACAAAGTATATACTATCTGTTTTCGCACTTTGCGAAGGTTACTCAGACTTCACCTTGGCAAGTTTATGACAATTGACACACATTGCTACCTATTAGCTTCTTGTGAGACACTTTTCCTTTAAAATTTCATGGAATTTAAGATGTATGGCGCTAGTGGTGTATTTCCCCGGAGACTCGGGCTCCAAATGGGACATGTATTGCCATTGAGGCATTACATCGAGCACTTGGCTGGCACAATTGCCATGGGAGCTCTTATGGACTTGAGGGACTGCCTCATATTCCCAAATCAATTTGGGGTTCCATAATACCACTTAATTTCATCATTTAAGCTCATTCCTAAAGGGTTTCGGGACTTAGGGTGCATAACACCATACAACATACTTCAAGAACTTCATAAACCCATAAAAACTTCATCATGAAATTAAGGATACACTTTTCATCTGCTCAAATTTGAGTGAATAAAGTATAATGCTAGAATCATACCTCACGGGTTGATGTGTGTCAGCCAGATGAAGTGTACCACGAATTTTTTAACCTGTGCAGATCTTGTGTGTGTAGTGGGTGATAATGGGGTGTTAAAGGTGTTGTGTTTTGACGAAGTGAAGATGAGTGTGTCAAGCTATGTGATTTGATGTGGGTATGAGAAACAATCAGTGTGTAGGTGTGTGGGTGGGAGTGAAAATTGCTTGAGAGAGGGTTGGGAGATGGAAAAATAGGAAAAGTGAACTTACCTGGCGTTAGGCATGCGTTTTAATCAGAAAGCCGGGGCACCCTGGCGTTAGCCAGGCGTTTCAGCCATAACGCCAGCCTCCCCCTGGCGTTAGCCAGGCGTTGCACACTTAACGCAAGACTTACCCTGGCGTTAGCCAAGCGTTTGGCTCTTAACGCCAGCCATCCCCTGGCTTTAGCCAGGCGTTTGGGGCTTAAGGCCGTCTTAACCCCGCCTATGTTCCCACCCTCCGTCATGCTAAATCACTCCCCCATTCACCCGAATTCACCTGTAAGCTCGTTAGTACCTATAATTACACTAAATACTTCTAGCTATTCAAAGATTTACTACACATTGGGTTGCCTCCCAACGAGCGCCTTATTTACTGTCGTGGCACGACGATTACAACAAATAAATAGGTTGCCTCCTATGAAGCGCATGATTTAATGTCGCGGCACAACGTATCATAAAAGCTATTTAAGGATTGCCTGGTGTATTAGTTCACCCAGGTACACAATAGCCAGCACATTGGCTTCAGTCATTCCAACATATTTTTTTAATCTCTGTCCATTGACCTTGAAGGTATTAGACTCATTTTCAGCAGTAATCTCCACAACACCATAAGGGAATACATTGACCACTTTAAACGGGCCAGACCATCGGGACTTAAGCTTACTCGGAAACATTCTTAATCTTGAATTATACAGTAATACCTTATCACCTGGTTTGGAATCTCGGTCCACAATATTTTTATCATGAAGTCTCTTCATTCGTTCCTTATACAACCTAGTGTTTTTAAATGCTTGGCTTCTGAATTCTTCTAATTCTTGTAATTCTGTGATCCGATTTTCTCCAGCAGTATCGAAATCTAGATTCAGCTGCTTCAATGCCCACCAGGCTCGATGTTTTAGTTCGACGGGCAGGTGACAGGCCTTACCAAATACCAAATTGTATGGAGACATACCGATTGGTGTTTTAAATGCGGTTCTGTAGGCCCAGAGGGAATCATCAAGTTTCTTCGCCCAATCAGTTCTTGTGGCGTTAACTATTTTGGTTAGTACACTCTTTATTTACCGGTTTGATACCTCAACCTGCCCGCTGGTTTGGGGGTGATATGGGGTTGCTACCTTGTGACGTATGTCATATTTAGCCAGTAACTTTTCGAAAATACGATTGCAGAAATACGTGCCTCCATCACTTATAATGGCCCTTGGTGTC
>ML391234.1:0-46881 GCA_005239525.1 Nicotiana knightiana
TTAAAGCACATAAAATGCAAGGTATATAATGCTTAAAATCGTGAATTCTAGCCACGCATCAAGTATCACCACTGACATCCCTCACGAAGGCCAAATAAGATAAACACCCTTTCTCAACCATGCGCTGAGCCTTCAGGTAAGAAATCACCCTGCTCGGCATATACTCGGAAGAACCTCTCCACTCAACCCTCGGACACCCTGGCATAGCTAAGGTCACGGTCTTAGTGTGACAATCAAGAACAACATGGCACGAAGATAATCAATCCATGCCCAATATCACGTCAAAAATCGACCATGCTGAGTAACAGTAGGTTCACTCGGGTCTCCAGACCCCCAATAGATATAGTGCATGATCGATACACACGGTCCACACCAACAGTATCGCCCACCGGAGTTGACACATGAACATAGGTGACTAGAGGCTCATGGGGCACATCCAGAAAATCGGCAAAATATGAAGAAACATAGGAATATGTAGAACCAGGGTCAAATAAAGCCAAGGCATCACGACAACAGACTGAAACAATAACTGCAATCACGGCATCTGAGGCCATCGCATCCGGCCTGGATAGAAATGAATACATACGAGCCTGACCTCCCCTTGCTCGACCTCCCCCTCTAGGGCGGCCTCTGGCTGACTGACCACCACGCCTGGCTAACTGGGTGGGTGGTGAAGTGACTAGAGCTGAATTCGAGGGCTGGCCCCTCTACTGGGAAGATCCACTGGTACGACGGGGACACTGCCTCCACCCGTGCCCGAACTCTCCACACTCAAAACAACTACCTGGGGCTGGAGGCGGGGACTGATAGAAACCCCTAGCAACTGCACGGCCACTGGAAGACTCCTGAATAGATGAACCCTGAACTGGAGGTGCTCGAGCTGCACTTTGAGCTAGGAGGGAGCCAAATGAAGTACGGCCTGACTGAGAAACACGGGGACCCTGCCCCGATGATGCACCACTATAAGCTGGGAGGCCTGACTGAGAAGGCCTGAATGAACGGCCCCTACCCTGCTGGAACTGTTCCCCGAAGGGAGCACTACTAGAACTGCCCGAACCACGAGGCCTCTTGGCCTCCCTCTCCTCCCGTTCCTAGCGGCGAACAGACTCAATATCTCGAGCTATGTCAACAACCTGCTCAAAAGAAACACCCGATACCCTCTCCCTAGTCATAAACAAATGAAGTTGATAAGAAATACCATCAACAAACCTCCTCACCCTCTCCCTATCAGTAGGGATAATCTCAGAAGCATGCCTAGCCAACTCGGAAAATCTCATCTCATACTGAGTGACTGATAACTCTCCCTGGCGTAGCTGCTCAAACTGCCTACGCTGCTCCTCTCTGTGGGACTGAGGAACATACTTCTCCAAGAAGATCGTGGAGAACTGCTGCCAGGTAAGAGGTGCTGAACCACCCGATATACACCTCTCGAAAGACTCCTACCAAGTAAAAGAAGCACCCGCAAACTGAAAGGTAACAAACGAGACCCCACTGGTCTCCAGAATACCCGCGGTGCGCAGTATCCTCTGGCACCTATCTAGAAATCCCTGGGCATCCTCTCCATCTGTACCGCTGAAAGTAGGAGGCTGAAGACTGCTGAATCTCTCCAACCTGCGCTGCTCGTCCTCAGGCATAACTGGGACCACATAATCCTGAACCGAAACAACTAGCTGAGCTGGGGCTGCTCCCAACGCCTGAACACCCTGTGCAACCTGCTCAGGTGCCCGGACAGCTGGAGTCTGATTGCCTCCCCCGACCTGAGCTGTGGTCGCAGAAGAAGACATGGCAACAGCCTGAGCCAAACCGGTGCATACCGATAATATCTGAGACAGGGCCTCCTGAAGACCCGGAATAACCATAGGCACTGCCGGTGGCTGAGCCTGTCTCGCTGGGATACCATCGGCGGGAACCTGATCATGAGCAATAGGGGGATCCTGAGGTACTAGACCGGCCGCTGCGCGGGCTGGCCCCTTACCTCTACCACGGCCTCGACCTCTCGCTGGTCTAGCCGGTGACTTGACAACCTGATCGGTATGGCGTGTCCTCACCATCTATGAGAGAATGAAACAATGTAAGTTCAGATTTTCAAGAATCAATAGATCAGCACGAAAGAGTTCAATAAAGATAGAATGTTTCCTAAAAGTTCGGCAGCCTCTCGAAGATAAGTACAGACGTCTCCGTACCGATCTGCAAGACTCTACTAAACCTGCTCATGACCGTTGAGTCCTATGTAACTTAGGGCTCTGATACCAAGCTGTCACGACCCCAAATCCTAACCGGTCGTGATGGCGCCCATCGTGGAACTGGGCTAGCCGACTACCGTGTGTTCACAATTTCCTTTGAAAATCCCATTTAAATTTCAAGCAATTCATAACAATATACATGAAGTTTACTTAACATAATAGGCAAGTTTTATATATACAGTACTGTTATCCCCCAAAACACGGAGCCAACATGTCATGAGCATCTAATGAAATAAGCCAAAACAAAGTATTAAGATACAAAACTCCAAATCAAAGATAAATACAACAGGAAGGGAAGACAGAGATGTTGCGAACGCTGAACAACTACCTCTAAATCCCCAAGATCCGGCTCCGCTGCGATATATGTATAAGCTAAGGCTCGATATCTGCTCCTGAATCTGCACACAGAGGTGCAGGGAGTAATGTGAGTACGCCAACTCAGTAGTAATGGAGATAAATCAAGTCTAAGTAGCAAGGAATCACATAAAAATCAATTCCATCAAGTCACAATATACACAACCTTACTTTCCAATAGTATACATATACGAAATCATCATGCCTTAGAAATCAACTTCATAAAAGTCCTTAAAACAATGCACATTTTTGACAACTTTAAAACAAAGATTTTGTATGCAAATGAATGCAGTAAAATCATAAGTAGCCCCTCGGGCGAAAACATGTTTCATAATCATCCCCTCGGGCATGCCTCACAATCCCTCAGCACCTCACAATCACTCAGCACCTCACAGTCACTCATGCCTCCCAATCACTCAATCACTTGCACTCGGTGCGCTCACTGGGTGTGTGTACAGACTCCGGAGGGGCTCCTTCAGCCCAAGCGCTAATATAACTCAGCACCTCACCATCACTCTTGACCCTTGGCCACACTCGAAAAGCCCCTCGGGCGAAGTAATAGAACGGGGTACTTGACCCGAAAACATTATTTTAATGCTCATGTAGTGTAAATCAGGCTGAGTTTCAAATAAAACAGTATGCATGATGATGCTGAGTAAAACCATCAACAGGTAGTGAGGAAAACAACAGCAAAACACCCTTAAAGGGTCTAAACAGATCGGCACGAGGCCCCAAACACGGCTTACAACCCAATTATTTTACAAATCTTTAGAACATAATTTAACATAAGATTTTGAGTAAATATGCAACTCATTAGTTTCCGCGGAGAGGACCTAGTCCAATCTAAAAATCAGTACGCGCCACATATTCGTCATCCGACATGTGCGCCATTTCAAATTCAGTGAGAAAATAATGCAGTCCGGGGTTCCATACCCTCAGGACAAGATTTAAGACCATTACTTACCTCTACCGGGCTGCGACACTAGTCCGCTATGCCTTTACCCCAAAAATTGGCTCTCGATTTCTCCGAATCTAGTCAAAAACTAGTTAACATCATCAATATATACTCATGGAACACAACCCAATCGAAAATCATCAAATTTAAACAAAATCTCGAAATTCGGCCAAACCCGAGCCCCGAGCCCACGTCTCGGAATCCAAATTTTCTTTACATCATTAGAACCCTCGTCCTCCCACGATTCTATACCTACCAAGAACACTAAAATCGGACCCCAATTGCCATTCCAAAACCTCAAAAGAAATCCCAGTTCCTTCCTCCCATTTTTCCTACCCAAATCCTTAAATTTTCAAGCCTAATCTCAATAAAATAGCATAGGAACGGGATTAACAAATCAAAGAACTCACATTTGCTGAAAACCTGGAAATCCCCTCTCAAAACCCTCTTCAATGGACTCCTCCAGCATGCAATTTGATGAAAAACTAATAAATTTCGCGGAGGGGGTCCTTTTATACTGTTCTGCACAGTCATTTCTGCACCTGCAGACAACTGGTCGCACCTGCGGACCCACACCTGCGGTCCCAGGGTGCGCACCTCCGATAACCAACTTAACGGCCAAAATCTCGTGCCTGCGACCACCCTTACGCACCTGCGACACCGCAGGTGCGACGAACTCCTCACACCTGTGGACCTCTCCTACACAGCCAGACTTCACACCTGCGACTTCCCCTTTCGCACCTGCGCAATCGCACCTGCAACTCCCCTGCCGCAGGTGTGAAAACACCAGCAAACCAGCACAACAGATTTTCCAAAAATCACTCCAACTCCCCGTCGACCATCCGAATCAATCCTGAGCCCCTCGGGGCCCCAACCAACCATACCAACATATCCGATAACATCATTCAAACTTAGTCGAGCCTTCGGAATACCAAAACAACACGATAACACCAAATCTACATCAAATTCAAGCCTAAGAACTTTGAAACTTCTAAAATTCGTTAACTACGCCGAAACCAACCAAAACGCCTCCGATTAATCTGAAATTTTGCAGACATATACAAAATGACATTACGAACCTGTTCCAACTTCCGGAATTCCATTCCAACCCAGATAGCCTATTTTTCTCTGCCGACCGAAAATTGCCAAAAGCTAACTTTCGCCAATTCAAGCATAATTCTACACCGGACATCACAAAATTATTCTGAATACACTCCTAAGTCCCAAATCACCTAACGAAGCTATTCAAGACATAAAATCCGCATTCTAAGGTCTTTTATCAATACGTTAACTCTCAGTTGACTTTCTCAACTATTAGGCTACTTTAAAATGCTAAATTTCTAAACTCTCACCATAATCACTCCGGACCCAAACCAACTGACCCAATACATCAAAAATAGGATAGCAATACATAACAAATACAGAAACAGGGGATATGGGGTAAATCTCAAGGAACGACCGGTCGGGTCATTACACTATCAGTCCAAGGATTTTTGTAATTCTTTGTTAGCTTATCATATAAAGGGGCCAAGTCACGAGATAAATCTTTATAAAAAGGGGATATGTAATTTAAACTTCCCAAAAATCTTAGTAATTGAGTTCTGTCCGTAATAACATCAGGAAATTTTGATGCAAAATCAATCGATCTTTGAATAGGAGTAATTTTTCCTTCACAAATATTATGTCCTAAAAATCGAACGTCTGTTTGAAATAAAGTCATTTTTGGTTTGGAAATAACTAAACCATTTTGTATAACAATATTCTTAAAAATATCAAGATGCTTAATATGCATTTCCAATATTTTAGAAAATACTAATATGTCATCAATATAAATAATGATAAAATCTAGATATGAATTAAAAATATCATTCATTATTTTCTGAAATTCAGAAGGGGCGTTTTTCAAACCAAAGGGCATAACATTCCATTCATATTGGTCGAATGGAACATTAAAAGCAGTTCTATAAGTATGCTCTTTAAATATTTGAATCTGCCAATAACCAGATTTTAAATCAAACTTTGAAAATATATTGGCATCATATGATCTTGATAATAAATCCTTTTTGTTGGGGATAGGATACCTAATCCATTTTAAATATTTATTTAAAGGTTATAATTTATAACTAATCTAGGAACGCCACGTTCCTTTTCTGCAGAATTATTAACATAAAAAGCGGTACAAGACCAAGGAGATTTTGAAGGTTTTATGAAACCCTTTTGTAACAAATTATCAATTTCTTTTTTGCAGAATTTTACCAATTCGGTGTTCATCTGACAAGGTCGAGATTTAGTAGGGATATCCTTCAGAAAAATTATCTTCATATGGAAGAGTGACAATGTGAATTTTCCGATTCCAAAAGGCACTAGGATGATCAACACAAATATCAATAGTAATTTGCTCAGAAATCAATTTGATCTTTTCTTGTACTCTAGTAGTTTTTAACGTATCGAATATATTCATACTAAATAACTCTAGTTGCAAAGAATCAATATGTCTCTGCTTCATATTAATAAGGGCATTAATATCTCTGGTTACAGGATATGTAACAAAAGAGTAACTTATTTTTTTGTCTTTGTAAGTAGTTGTAAAACCTTTTGAATCTATGCCAGTAAAAGGATAAATAGCATTAATAAAAGGTGTTCCAAGTATAATTGGAGGGTATAACTGATTTTTTACCAGGAAAAAGAAGTGAGGGATGCATACTTTGTTTTGACAAATATGTGTATTAGGTAATTTATATTTTATATCTAAAGCATGACCAGAAGCAGATTCACCATATGATTGGTTTTTTGAAAATATTTAGTAGGTACTAACCCTTCTTGAATGCAGCTCATATCAGCTCCACTATCAATCATAGCAACGTCAGTTATGGAAAAACTATTATCGATTAAAATAGTAAATTTAATATTCCATTTATGAGCAGTAACAATTTGCATATTCCTAAAAACATATCATGTTTCGGTTTGAAATCAATAGGTTTTTCACTATCATCATTTTCAGAAATACCTTTACCTTTGTCATTAGATAACTCAGCTAGATAATTATTTTTCTCTATCTGAGTAATCCTGTGATCACAAATCATTTGATTTTGTTTAAGAGACTTAATTTCTCTTTTCAAATTTTTAATTTTGACTTTTAGATCGTCAAAAGAAGTATCTCTAGTTGGAGTATTTTTATTATTAAGACGGTTATTAATTTCGGACAAAGAATAGGGCACAAAATATTCAAATTCGTTCTTTTGTTTTTCAAAAGATTTTAAAGAACTAGAACTTGAATTTGCAGCCAAATTTATAATTTTTTTCACGAAGTTTATCGTCAGTAACTTCCTTTAAAAGCTTTATTACATTATCAGATGTAATAGTTTTCATGTTCAAATCTTGAAATTGAGATTGTAATTTGTAAAATTTATCATCGTCACAAGTACATGTATCACCTTTGCAAGTTGTACAAACATTATCACGATTTTTATCACTATCCGATAAATCAAATAAATCGACTTCAGCTTCAGATTCTAATTCGGAATTATAATCAGATTCTGATCCAGAAGTGTATAACAAACTATAAACCTTATCACGTAATTCATCGTCTAGTTCTAAGGTTTTCAACTTTTGAATCTTACAATTTGGAGCTATGTGGCCAAATTTTTCGCATTTGTAGCACTTAATATCAGCAAGATCTCGCTTAGACCTATTTTTCGCAAATCTAGTAGACTTACGATAGGTTTTCCTAGCTTCACGCTCTTCTTTGGATCTGTATCTTGATATCTTCTTTTTATAAGGGCTATCAGGGTTAGGATATCTATGATACCTATTTTTCTTTTTCTTGCTATGAGTAGAAGTCTCGGGTAAACCTAACTGGGTGCAAAAATCTCCTAATTGGTTTTTCTCCTTAAGCTTATCTATCTTAAGTTGTCTAAACAATTTTAACTCATTACACAGGTTTAATCCTTCTTGTGTGCAAACTCCTATCAGTTTTCTATAGGTATAATCCTTATACGGGATTTCACCGTAGTTACCCCTTAGAGCTTTTCTTACTCTTTCAGCAAATAAATAGGGACGACCATCTATAAACTTAGCTTTCCAATGTTCATATTTATTCTCGGGTAATTCCATAACCCTACTCATAAAGGTACCTTTATACCATCAAAATTCACTAAGAGTTCTACATCTAAGACCGTTCAAAAGAGTACGAACAGTCTCATTCTGATTGGTAAATCTACCATTGAAGTGTTCTAGAATGGTAAGAACAAGGGTATAAACAACATATTATTCATTTTTTACAAGAGCCATGCCTAAGTTATCAACTCCTTCGTCAATGGCTATTGCATTAATAACCGAAGCCTTTTCTTCAACAGATAAATAATTATCCCACCAGCAACGAAGTTGGCCAGTAAAACCTGCAATAATCATTTTGCAAATAGTTCTATCTGTATTTTTTACACTTTTACAGATAGTTGCATACATAAGCATTCTATGCACAAGAATAGTCGATTGTCTATCAGTCAAACCATCAAGATGCCATTCATAAATTTCGGAACCACTGTAAGACGTATTAGTCTGATTCCAATCACGTTCCTCTATTAAGACATCTTGAGGAGTAGGACAGGAATAATAATAAGTTTGCATTCTAGGTTTATCAACATACTTACTATTTGGTTTAATTAAACCGTTGAGTTTATTAAACTCAGACCAAGTTTCATTTTTATAATCATAAATCGTCTCAATTTTATCCGCTAATTTTTTTGATAAATCAATTGGCTTAATATTTGAACCAGAAAGCTTTTTATCAAGAAGTTCTTCCAAATCATTAAATGATTTAAATTTGAAATCCTGAATCTCAGGAGGTCTTTGAACATGAGTAAGAACAATTTGGGCATCTGATTTGCTTCCTGAAGTGGAGGCAATATCGGTTATCTTCTTGCTAGTACTCATTTCTTTTATCAAAACTGTTAACTCATCAAGTTTTTTATCAAGAGAACTGATATGTTCACCCAAAACTTTAACTACAAACTTAAATATAACAATAGCTATATTAAGATGTCTATGATATATATATATATATATATATATACACACACACATATAGACTATACTATGGCTCAAATAGTATACATAATATAGTATAGTATAGTATACTATGTATAGCATACTATACTATAATATACTCGGAATGAGGATTTTATGGCTCGAATAGCTTTGTTAGGTGATTTGGGACTTAGGAGTGTGTTCAAAATATTTTTGTGATGTCCAGTGTAGAATTAGGCTTGAATTGGCGAAAGTTAGTTTTTAGTGATTTCCGGTCGGCAGTGGAAAATAGGCTATCGAGGTTGGAATGTAATTTCGGAAGTTGGAACAGGTCCGTAATGTCATTTTGGATATGTCTGCAAAATTTCAGGTCAATCGGAGTTGTTTTGGAAAGTCTCGGCATCGTTGGTGGATTTTAGAAATTTCAAAGTTCTTATGCTTGAATCCGAGGTGATTTTGGAACTTTGAGGTTATTTTTAGTGTTTCGGGAGTGAAACTAAGTTTGAATGATCATATGTGACGTGTTGGTAAATTTGGTTTGGGTCCCGAGGGGCTCGGGATTGATTTCGGGTAGATAACAGAAGTTTTGAAGTTGGTAAAATGCTGCTTCAGCTGCTGGTGCTGGTGTAACCGCACCTGCGGATGTTTTACCGCAGGTGCAGGCCCGCAGGAGCGGACAAGGCTCTGCAGGTGCGGGGAAGGTCGCAAGTGCAGTTAGGGGACCGCAGGTACGAGTAATGGGCCGAGGTGCGGAAACCCCTGGACATAATATAATTAAACCCTTCTGCGACCATAACCTATTTTAACACCATTTTTGAACGGGAAGAAGCTTTTGAGGCGATTCTGAAGAGGGAAAATCAATGTTCTTCATAAAGGTAAGTATTTTGGACCTTAAAACTGGATTGTAGGTGATTAAGGACCATAATCTCAGTGGTTAATTCATGAAAATCAGTAGAAAAAGGTGGGGTCAGGGCTTGAGATTATGAGACCTTTAGGGGTCGATTTGAGGGGTCAAACGAACTCCGATTTTAGCGTTCTTTATATGTACAGACTTGTGAGATGATGAAGAACATTCCGGGACACAGGCTCAGGGGTCGGGTTTTGAGCTAAAATCGGTAGTTTTCAATTGGAATTCATTCCTTAAGCATAATTTGATGATAAAAATCTGAACTTGGTAGATTTGGAGCATTCGAAAGTGGATTCGAGAGGCAAGTGTATTGCAGAATAGTTCCGGGCTAGTTTGAGGTAAGTAATGTCTTTAAATCCTGTCCTGAGGGTATGAAACCTCGGACTCTGCACCCTTTCACGGGTTTTTGAATGCAAAGTTGGAACTTTGGAAATATATTCCCTATTTAGGCAACTATTGAGTTACGAAACCAATTTTTAAGCCTATGCTTAATAGTATTGATATATTTTGATATGAATTAGGCTGTAAGCCATGTTTGAGGCCTAGTGCCGATCTGTTTACCCCTTAGGGGATGTTTTTACTATTTTTTCTCACTTGATATATTATGATTTTCACTCAGACTTTCTTGATAAATGTTTTGACACTCAGAGTATTTTTATACTATTTATTGAAAATGAAACACTATTTTTGGGTCGAGAAACCGGTATATTTATGGCCTGAGGGGCATGTTGAGAGTGTCTTACTGAGTGAGGCTGCAGGCCATTATTGTGAGGATGTTATGATATGAGTGTGGCTGTGGGCCAATATCTTGAGTGATTTATGCCATGATGTGTCTTGTTATAGCGCTTGGGCTGTAGGAGCCCCTCTGGAGTCTGTACACACCCCCAGTGAGCGCAGGTACCTATTGAGTGAGAGTTATGCACGCGAGGCTGATACTAAGTGATTGTGAGGATGCCTGATGGGCTGATACTGAGTGATTGTGAGGATGTCTGATGGGCTGATACTGAGTGATTGTGAGGACGCCTGATAGGCTGATACTGAGTGACTGTGAGGTTTCTTGATGGGTTGATACGTTATGAGAAATGATTTTGGCCCGAGGGGTAGATTTATGATAATCTTACTGAGTTTTTGACTACGATTCACTTCATTTTTCAAACTAATTTTCACTGAGAATTTTACTGAGATATATTGATATTATACTTGTTTCAAAGGATTTCTGGAAATTGGTTTTTGAACTTATGTTTTTGATGAATACTACTTGGTGACTTGGTGTTTTACTGGTTTTGTGAATTGGTATATCTGTGCTGTGTGGTTTATATTTCTCAGACTATGATTTATTTTCATTACTACTGAGTTGGCGTACTCATCAATACTCCCTGTGCCTCTGTGCATAGATCCAGGTGACAGTTCGGAGCAGTAGCTGTCTTTGTTCGTATGCAGCAGCTTTACGGGATTTCGAGGTAGCTGTCTAGCGTCCATAACTTCTCCTTTTCCCTTCCTTATTTAGTTTTAGCATTTCATTCCTAGACTTTATTTAAGACATTAGTAGAGTTAGTTTTCTTTTGTAGATGCTCGTGACCATGTTGACTCCAGTCTTGGGAGGTTTTGTTTAGAGTTGTTCGACTATTATTGGGGCGCTAAGGCTTAAATAAATTATTTTATGCTATGTTTGCTATTTACTATTGAATTGTGAATTATTATAATCGAACAAATGCGTAGTCATGTGATGGTTGGCTAGCCTAGTTCCACGATAGGTGCCATCACGGCCTGTTAGGATTTGGGGTCGTGACAAGTTGGTATCAGAGCTCTAGGTTACATAGGACTCGACGGTCATGAGCAGGTTCAGTAGAGTCTTGCGGATTGGTACGGAGACGTTTGTACTTATCTTCGAGAGGCTGCAGAACTCTTAGGAAAAATCTTATTTTCTTGAACTCATTCGTGCCAATCTATTGATTCTTGAAATCTAAACTTATGTTGTTTCATTCTCTCACATATGGTGAGAACACGCAATACCGATCAGGGTGACCAGACACCAGCCAGATCCATAAGGGGTCGGGGCCGTGGTGGAGCAAGGGGACCAGCCCGTGTAGTAGCCGGGACAGTGCCACAGGATCCCCCTATCATTTAGGATCAGGTTCCCGCCAATGGTGCTCCAGTGGGACAAGCTCAGGCACCGACAGTGCCTATAGTTATTCTGGGTCTTCAGGAGACCCTGGCTCAGATATTGACGGTGTGTTCCGATTTAGCTCAGGCAGTTGCTATGTCCACTACTGCCACTACAGCTCAGGTCGGGGGAGGCAATGAGACTCCAACTGCCCGAACACCTGAGCAAGTTGTTCAGGATATTCAGGAACCAGGGGTAGACCTAGCCTAGCCGATTGCCCAGTTCAGGACTATGTGGTTCCAGCTATGCCCGAGGACGAGCAGCGTAGGCTGGAGAGGTTCAGCAGACTTAAGCCTCCGACTTTCAGCGACACAGAGGGTGAGGATGCCCAAGGTTTTCTGGATAAACGCTAGAGGATATTGCGTACTTCGGGTATTTTGGAGACCAGTGGGGTCTCATTTGTTACATTTCAGTTTGCGGGTGCTACTTTTACTTGGTGGGAGGCATTCGAGAGGTGTAGGCCGGTTGGTTTCAGCACCAGTCACATGGAAACAGTTCTCCACGATCTTTTTAGAGAAATATGTTCCTCAGTCCCACAGAGAGGAGAAATGTAGACAGTTTGAGAAGCTGCGCCAAGGAGAGTTGTCAGTTACTCAGTACGAGATAAAGTTTTTCGAGTTGTCTAGACTTGCTTCTGAGTTTGTCCCTACTGATAGGGAGAGGATTAGGAGGTTTGTAGATGGTCTTTCTTATCAGCTTCGAATCTTGATGACCAGAGAGAGAGTCTGGAGCTACATTTGAGCAGGTAGTTGACATTTCTCGGGACATTGAGTCAGTTCATAGGCAGAAGCGTGAGGAGAAGGAGGTCAAGAGGCCTCGGAAATCAGGTAGCTTCAGTGCTGCCCCTTCTAGAGGGCAGTTTCAGCCCAACAGGGGTCGTCCATTCAGGCCTCCACAGCCAGCTCGCCCAGCTTACAGTGGTGCATCTTTGGGGCAGGGTCCTCACAGTTCTTATCAGGGACGTTCATCTCTTAGTGCCCTTCCATCTCAGAGCTCCGCCCGATCATCATCTTATGAAGCCTCTTCTATGCGAGGTTCGTCTGGTGGTTATCATGGTGGCAGGGGTTCTCTTCAGTTTTAATCTCCAGCTCCAGGTAGTTGTTATGAGTGTGGAGAGTTCGGACATGAGTGGAGGCAGTGTCCTCATCGTCCTAGTAGTTTATCTCAGTAGAGGGTTCAGCCCTCAGCTTCAGCCCCAGTCGCTTCATCACCTACCCAGACATCCAGGGGTGGTGGTCAGGCAGCTAGAGGCCGCCCTAGAGGGGGAGGTCGAGCAGGTGGAGGCCAACCACGTATTTATGCACTTCCCGCTAGGCATGATGCTATAGCCTCAGATGCAGTGATTACAGGTACTATTTTGGTTTGTCACACTGATGTTTTGGCTTTATTTGACCCTAGTTCCACGTACTCTTATGTCTCATCATATTTTGATCACTTTCTGAATATGCCCCGTGAGTCTTTCGTTATGCCTGTTCATGTTTCGACTCCGGTGGGCGATACTATTATTGTGGACCGTGTGTATCGGTCGTGTCTTATATCTATTGGGGGTCTGGAGACCCGAGTGGACTTGATGTTACTCAGTATGGTCGATGATGTGATTCTGGGCATGGATTGGTTATCCCCATGTCATGCTATTCTTGATTGTCACGCCAAGACCGTGTCCCTGGCTATGCCCGAAATTCCTAGAGTTGAGTGGAGAGGGTCTATAGAGTTATTTGAAGGCTCAGCGTATGGTTGAGAAAGGGTGTGAGTCTTATTTCGCTTTTGTGAGGGATGTTAGTAGTGAGACTCCTTCTATTGATTCTGTTCTTGTAGTACGTGAGTTTCTGAATGTATACCCGGCAGACCTGCCAGGCATGCCACCTGACAGGGATGTTGATTTGGGTATTGACTTGGTGCCAGACACCCAACCTATCTCTATTCCACTGTACCGCATGGCATCAGCGGGCTTGGTCTAAATTGGGTCAAATTTTTGCCAAATTTATCATTAAAAGTGGCCCTTTAACTTTATCAGATTAAAAATATTAATTCATAAAATAATAACTATAAAATTGTGAAATCATTCCTAATTAATTAAAACAAACTACCTTATGACATGAAGTTATATATATTGATATTTTCAAAGATTATACTAAATATAAAAATAGGTTAAAAATAATATTTTTCTAAAAATACCTAATACCTTAATTAAATAAAGAAAAACGATATTATTTTTGTATTTTTCCATTTTTGTAATAAAATAAAGTAAAAGAGTCCAAACAAGTTAAAATAGCGATATTAGACCTAAACTAAATATTAAAACGCTAAAATGTATAAAATCTTGGGGAGTGTCAAAAATTACATGTCTACAACAACTGTGGGTACAAAGGCAAGGTGCAACTTGGAAGCTCAAGTGAGTCAATTAGTTGAAGCTTTTAATCCTCAACATGTTAGTATTATGGATAGTAGCCAGGAGGAAATTGAGGTGCCAATGGAGGGGTCCAAAGTAGAACACCAACACTCTAACCAGCTAGAATTTGAGGATGCCGATGTTTAAGAAGTAATACTAAAGTCAACCAAGGACATTGAGTATACAAATTTAGTTGACTCTAGTGTGATTGGTTTTGAGGATGTCGAAAATCTTGAAGTTCATGCATTTGAGCGCGTTGGACCTCATTCCAAACACCTCTCTACATTATGTTTGGACAATAAAATGAGAATGGATCTTTACGATCATAAAAAGGAGTCCAGGGAAGAGGTAGATGAGCCTTAGATTTTGAATTCTCAAGGACGTCTAGCCAAGGTGACACTCCTCGGTGGAGAGCCAAAAAGTGCATGAGAATTTATTTAATTTTTTCCTCGCAAGAATTTAAACCGCCTTATGAGCACAATCTAAAAATTGAAGCAAAACTTGGTGTTCAATTCATATGCTCAAGGTGGAGGCAAAAAGTGATTCGCGCCATGCCGCAACGTTAAATCAAGTGCTTGTTGGGAGGAAACCCAACTTTACTTCTTTCTTTTATTTTTAGTTGTTTTTTATTATTATTTTATTGTATTATTTTGTTAGTGTCATTTTTTATTTTCTAGGAGCATGGGAAGCAAAGTCATTGGAAGAAAGCAAAAGCAAATGAGATGGTTAGAACTAAGTGTGGGGTACCCGCACAAAGAACCAAGTCTGGGAGAAGTCTGAGTACCCCATGAGCTACTAATGCTTCAGCCTTTGTCCTACCAGGAATTCTCTTTTAGCCTCTTATATTTATGGGTGTGCATTGGGGACAATACACAATTTTAAGTATGGGGTGAAGAGACTGTTTGGGTGATTTTCTATGCTATTTTAGTTGTATTATTTTATCTGTGTTGAAAAAAATCAAAAATAAAAAAAATAAAAAAATTAGGTAGAAATAATCTCTCTTGGTTTTTCTTATGCCACGGTTCTTTTTCAAGGATGACTCTTTGAACCGGGTAACAGTTTGTATTTCTTGTAGATAGAATTTTCAAATTTTCTTTGGACTTTTCCCAACGATGGACTTCTTAGACAGTTTTTTGAGGGTATAAAGTCTAAAGAAAAATACAAAAATATTTTTTCTTTTTTTTCAACTAATAATGGAACGGGAAGAACTTCAGTATCTATGCTTTTTGACATGTTTTATGTTGGGGTTTAGAGCTGGAGCATTTGCACTTAGTATTTTCTTAAAGAACTGAAAGAGCAACTTTAAGAACTCTTAGATAAGGGGTTCATTTGGCCGAGTGTGTCACCTTGGGGTGCACCGGTGTTGTTTGTGAAAAAGAAGGACGACTCCATGCGTATGTGTATTGATTACAGATAGCTGAATAAGGTTACAGTGAAGAACCGGTATCCTTTGCCTCGTATTGATGACTTATTTTAGGAGCTTCAGGGAGCTAAGGTGTTCTCCAAGATTGACTTAAGGTCTGGGTATCATCAGCTGAAGATTCAGGATTTTGACATTCCGAAGACTGCTTTCAGGACCAGATATAGTCATTATGAGTTTATGGTTATGTCATTTGGGCTGACCAATGCCCCAGCCGCGTTCATGCAATTGATGAACAACGTGTTTCAGCCTTACCTTGATTCGTTCATCATTTTGTTCATTGATGACATCATGGTTTATTCCCGTAGCCAGGAAGAGCATGCTCAACATTTGAGGGCTGTGTTACAGAGGTTGATGGAGGAGAAGCTTTATGCAAAATTCTCCAAGTGTGAGTTTTGGCTTGGTTCAGTAGCTTTATTGGGGCACGTGGTGTCTAGTGAGGGTATTCAGGTTGATGCAAAGAAGATTGAGGCGGTGCAAAGTTGGCCCAGACCGTCCTCAGTTACTGAGATTAGGAGTTTCCTTGGTTTGGCAGGATTTTACCGTCATTTTGTGGAAGGATTCTCTTCTATTGCTCCGCCTTTGACCAAATTGACCCAAAAGGGTGCTCCATTCAGATGGTCGGATGAGTGTGAGGAGAGCTTTCAGAAGCTCAAGTCAGCATTGACCACAACTCTAGTTTTGGTTTTGCCTACTGGTTCGGGATCTTAAACAGTCTATTGTGATGCTTCTAGAGTTGGTTTGGGAGCGGTACTGATGCAGGACGGTAGGGTGATTGCCTACGCATCTAGACAGTTAAAGGTGCACAAGAAGAACTATCCAGTGCACGATCTTGAGTTAGCTGCCATTGTTCATGCCTTAAAGATTTTGCGACATTACTTGTATGGGGTACAATGTGAGATTTTCACTGACCATCGTAGCTTGCAGTATCTGCTGAGGCAGAAGGAATTGAATTTGCATTGGAGGAGATGGTTAGAGCTTCTCAAGGATTATGATCTTACTATTTTATATCATCCGGGGAAGGCCAATGTCGTGGCCGATGCCTTGAGTCGCAGAGCCGAGAGTTTGGGGAGTCTAGCTTACCTTTCAGCAGCAGAGCAACCGTTAGCACTTGATGTTCAGGATTTAGCGGGTCAGTTGGTGAGATTGGATTTGTCAGACCCTCCGCGGGTATTAGCTAGCATGGCTTCCCGGTCTTCTCTTTATGATCAGATTAAAGATCACCAATATTATGACTGCCACTTGTTAGTTCTTCAGGATAGAGTTCGTTGAGGTGATGCCAGGGATGTGACTATTGGTGATGACGGAGTTATGAGGATGCAGAGCCGTATTTGCGTGCCCAATGTGGATGGTATTCTAGAGTTGATATTAGCAGAGGCTCACAGCTCACGGTATTCTATTCATCCGGGTGCCGCGAAGATGTATCAGGATTTGAGACAGCAATATTGGTGGAGGCGGATGAAGAGAGATATTGTTGAGTATGTAGCATGGTGTCTCAACTACCAGCAGGTCAAGTATGAGCACTGGAGACTAGGTGGGTTACTTCAGAGGTTAGATATTCTGTAGTGGAAGTGGGAGCGGATTGATATGGACTTAATAGTTGGGCTTCCATGAACTTCGAAGGGTTTTGATGCTATTTGGGTCATTGTGGATAGATTGACCAAGTCCGCGCATTTCATTCCTGTCAGTACTACTTATACTTCAGAGAGGTTAGCTGGTATTTACATTAAGGAGATTGTTCAGTTGCATGGAGTTCCGGTTTCTATCATTTTTGACAGAGGTACACAGTTCACATCTCAGTTTTGGAGGGCCGTACAGAGAGGTATGGGTATTGATGTAGTGTTGAGCACTGCATTTCACCCTCAGACCGACGGGTAGTCGGAACAGACTATTCAAATTTTGAAGGACATGTTACCGGCTTGTGTGATTGATTTTGGTGGTTCGTGGGATCAGTTTCTACCACTAGCGGAGTTTGCATATAATAAAAGCTAGCAGTCCAGTATTCAGATGGCCCCGTATGAGGCTTTATATGGTAGGAGGTGTAGATCTTTGGTTGGTTGGTTTGAGCCTAGTGAGGCTAAGTTATTAGGCACAGATTTGATTCAGGATGCGTTAGAGAAGGTGAAGTTGATTCAGGAGCGACTTCGCACGGCACAGCCTAGACAGAAGAGTTACGCGGATCGGAAGGTCCGGGATGTGTCGTTTGTGGAAGGTGATAAGGTACTGCTGAAGGTATCACCCATGAAGGGTGTTATGAGGTTCGGAAAGAGAGGAAAGCTGAGTCCACGGTTTATTGGTCCTTTTGAGGTGCTTTAGAAGGTTGGAGAGGTGGCTTATAGACTTGCCTTGCCACCCAGCCTATCGAGTGTTCATCTAGTATTTCATGTGTCGATGCTCAGGAAATATGTTGGTGACCCATCTCATGTATTAGACTTCAGCACAGTTTAGCTCGAGGGTGATATGTCATATGAGGTTGAGCTAGTGGCTATTTTGGCTCGCGAGGTCAGAAAGTTGAGGTCCAAGAATATAGCTTCAGTGAAGGTACAATGGAGAGGTCAGCCAGTGGAGGAGGCTACTTGGGAGACCGAGCGGGAGATTCAGAGTAAATATCTTCACTTGTTTGAGACTCCAGGTATGTTTCTAGACCCGTTCGAGGACGAACGTTTGTTTAAGAGAGGGAGAATGTAACGACCCGATCTGTCGTTACGTAGAATCTGCATTATAATTACTGTTATTGACTTGTCATAGGTTGGTTATACTATTATCGATGTGTTAGAATTGGTAGGCTTGAAATCGAAATGGTTGTAATGAGAATTTAGTCACTTAGTCCTTAAAAATAGCCTTAAAATGGGAAAAGGTCAACTTAGAGTTGACTTATTAGTAAATGGCCTCAGAATGCGGATTTTATGGCTCGGATAGCTTCGTTAGGTGATTTGGGACTTAGGAGTGTGTTCAGAATATTTTTGTGATGTCCGATGGAGAATTAGGCTTGAATTGGCGAAAGTTAGTTTTTGGTGATCTCCGGTCGGCAGTGTAAAATAGGCTATCAGGGTCGGAATGGAATTTCGGAAGTTGGAACAAGTCCGTAATGTCATTTTGGATATGTCTGCAAAATTTCAGATCAATCGGAGTTGTTTTGGATAGTTTCGGCATCGTTGGTGGATTTTAGAAATTTCAAAGTTCTTAGGCTTGAATCCGATGTGATTTTGGCGTTTTACGGTTATTTTTAGTGTTTCGAGAGTGAAACTAAGTTTGAATGATCATATGTGACGTGTTGGTATATTTGGTTGGGGTTCTGAGGGGCTCGGGATTGATTTCGGGTAAAAAACGGTAGTTTTGAAGTTGGTAAAATGCAACTTCAGCTGCTGGTGCTGGTGTAACCGCACTTGCGGAAGTTTGACCGCAGGTGCGGGCCCGCATGAGCGGACAAGGCTCCGCAGATGTAGGGAAGGTCGCAGGTGCAATTAGGGGACCACATGTGCGAGTAATGGGTCGCAGGTGCGGAAACCCCTGGACAGAGTATAGTTAAACCCTTCCGCGACCATAACTTATTTTAACACCATTTTTGAACGGGAAAAAGCTTTTGAGGCGATTTTGAAGAGGGAAAATCAGTGTTCTTCATAGAGGTAAGTATTTTGGACCTTAAAACTCGATTGTAGGTGATTAAGGAAGATAATCTCAGTGTTTAATTCATGAAAATCAGTAGAAAAATATGGGGTTAGGGCTTAAGATTATGAGACCTTTAGGGGTCGATTTGAGGGGTCAAACGAACTCCAATTTTAGCGTTATTTATTTGTACAAACTCGTGAGATGACGAAGAACATTTTGGTATAAAATTTTTCCAGTTCCGGGACACGGGCTTGGGGGTCGGGGTTTGAGCTAAAATTGGTATTTTTCAATTGGAATTCATTCCTTAAGCATAATTTGATGATAAAAATCTGAACTTGGTAGATTTGGAGCATTCGAAAGTCGATTCGAGAGGCAAGCGTATTGCGGAATAGTTCCGGGCTAGTTTGAGGTAAGTAATGTCTTTGAATCCTGTCCTGATGGTACGAAACCCCAGACTCTGCACCCTTTCACGGGTTTTGGAATGCAAAGATTGGAACTTTTGAAATATATTCCCTATTTAGGCAACTATTGAGTTGAGAAACCGATTTTTAAGCCTATGCTTAATAGTATTGATATATTTTGATATGAATTGGGCTGTAAGCCATGTTTGGGGCCTAGTGCCGATGTGTTTACCCCTTGGGGGATGTTTTTACTATTTTTCCTCACTTGATATGTTATGATTTTCACTCATACTTTTCTTGATAAACGTTTTGACACTCAGAGTATTTTTATACTATTTATTGAAAATGAAACACTATTTTTGGATCGAGAACCCGATATATTTATGGCATGAGGGGCATGTTGAGAGTGTCTGACTGAGTGAGGCTGCGTGCCATTGTTGTGAGGATGTTATGATATGAGTGTGGCTGCGGGACAATATTGTGAGTGATTTATTCCATGATGTGGCTTGTTATACCGCTTGGGATGTAGGAGCCTTCCAGAGTCTATACACACCCCCAGTGAGCGCAGGTACCTATTGAGTGCGAGTGATGCCCGCGTGGATGATACTGAGTGATTGTGAGGATGCCTGATGGGCTGATACTGAGTGATTGTGAGGATGCCTGATGGGCTGATACTGAGTGATTGTGAGGATGCCTGATGGGCTGATACTGAGTGATTGTGAGGATGCCTGATGGGCTGATACTGAGTGATTGTGAGGATGCCTGATGGGCTGATACTGAGTGACTGTGAGGTTTCCTGATGGGCTGATACGTTATGAGAAATGATTTTGGCCCGAGGGGCAGATTTATGATAATTTACTGAGTTTTTGACTACGATTCACTTCGTTCTTCAAACTGATTTTCACTAAGAATTTTACTGAGATATATTGATATTATACTTGTTTCAAAGGATTTCTTGAAATTGGTTTTTGAACTTATGTATTTGATGAATACTACCTGGTGACTTGGTGTTTTACTGGTTTTGTGAATTGGTGTATACTATGTATACTATACTATACTATACTATACTATGTATACTATACTATACTACACTATACTATGTATACTATACTATACTATACTAAATTACATTTTTTGGCATTTTACGGCCATAAAACCGGAATTTCGCCAGATTCCGATATTTTTCGTGTGCCGTGGCCCAAGCCTGACACCGTGGGACTGAGCCGGAACCGCATCGCCTAATATTTTTCCGGGATATCAAATACCACCCCGCCATGACCAAACTACTATGTATACTACACTGTACTATACTATGTATACTATTCTATACTATACTATACTATACTATACTATATTATACTATACTATGTATACCTATACTATACTATACTGTACTATGCTATACTATACTATAAAGTACTATACTATACTATGTATACTATGCTATACTATACTATACTATACTATACTATACTATACTATACTATACTATACTATGTATACTATGAATACTATACTATACTATACTATACTATACAATACTATACTGTACTATGTATACTATACTATACTATGTATACTATACTATACTATACAATGTATACTATGTATACTAGTATTTTAGTGCTAGGTGCTAAGTTTAACACTCTTCTTTTAATGAATATAATTAGGAAGAAAACTACTATAAAAAGTAGTAGGAACGAAGAATATGAATTACCTCAACAATTAGATATTCTTAATGGACTATTCCTTTAGTCAAACCTAAGGTAATATACCAGTTAGGTACTTTTGAAAGGATAGGTTTTAAATAAGTAGTTAAAACTACGGAAGAAACGATCGCTGTAGATAGTGACCACGCCACTTTTAGATTATTATCAGAAAGTGATTTAGCCCCTTATAGGGATACACATAGACTTATACATATTGGTTTAATTCAAGTTGCTTTTAAGCCACTTACCTTAAGAGGCTTACCTGAAAGCTTTATAGCAGCTCTCAGAGATGGCAGGAACCAGAATTGGAAAAAGTCTCTTATAGGGACTATGCAAACCAATTTAGCTTATGACACTGTTTATTTTAATGCTTATCCCAATTTGCAAATTCTCTGAATGATGACAACTCTCTAAATGCTTTAATACTTAGCATTAAATTACATGGTTATGATTATTTACCTGGAACAGAAGTAATATGTATTTGCTATATGATTTATTCCAAGCCTTTATATACTTTGAATCTTAGGTGCAAAATCATGGATTTTAGAAATGAAACCATTCTTATAGAAACAAATTTTGGAAGATCCAAAGTTACTACCAGGAGACCTATAAATGGGATGAAATAGATTTTCCCAAAGAATGGGTCATTGAGGAAGCGGTGGCTCCTCAAAATACTGGTAATACTGAGGTAACATAAATAGAACAAACCTCAGATGGAATGGTTAAGATCAGGTTCAATGAACCCGTTCAAACTGATAATATCAGTTTATCATCTAGATTAGCTAGATCAAATTCCTCTTATATTTCTCCAATTGATTATGTGGTAGATTTCCCATCAAGAGCATCCATATCACAAATTAGAGAAAATTATAGAGTTGATAATATAAGAATTAGTCAGGATAATATAGTTAAGGTCAATTCGAACCCTGACCCGTCTGCATCCGAAATGGATTTCTCAAATGGTGCAGATGATAGTTGAAAACCAAATAGATTTTAGTCCGGGTTCACCGACGAGAAAATTAATTCTTCAAGAATTTTTAAAACCCAGATGGAATGTTTTCAGAAAATGGTTCTTTGAAAATTTTAATGATGAATTAATCCAATTCTTCAGACATGATTTTTATAATGACATAAGCAAGAAAAATAGGATTATTGCTTTTGTTCCTTGGTTTATGTCTAAACATGTCTACAATTATATTTCTGTATTAGAAAGAGATTATACTCTCACTAGTGGAAAAACAACCAAATCTGTTTTCCCACCACAATAATCTTTTCAAATAGGAGAAAAAGATAAAATAGTTTATTTTACTGCTTTTTCAAAATTATTTGAAAATGAGGTAGCTACTATTACACTTAAAAATGTGAATACTATGCTCACACAAAATAATTGTACTAATATGTATTTTAGTATTCTGGGTGAACAGATTATTACAATTCAGGAAAAATTGGACAAGCTCATAACTGAAGTCCAAAAAATCCAATAGAAGGATACTAAAGGTAAAGAACAAATTGCTACTACAAGTATCCAATCTCCACCGGAGGTACGAGACTTTAAATTAAAAAGTCTTGATGACATTGAAGAACTTCTCAATAAGAAGTTTGGTGAATTTAAAGTTAACCCTTTAAGTTTAGAGCATATGTTTGATAAAGGAAAAAATTTAAAGGTAGACGATGAGATTAATAAAATCTCTGAAAAATATGCTCGCAAACCTTACCAAAGAATGTTTTACTACCCGAGGACCCCGCAAAATGTTCTTCTAGAAGAACAAGATAATGACCACTACCATCAAGGTTACAGTGGATCAGACATCTATGAATGAAACATATATGGCTTAGCGGATAGACAAATCTACACAGAAGTACATAGAATGCTTATGTACAGTACTATATGTAAAGTTAATAAAAATACAGATAGAGCTATTGCAGAAATGATAATAGCCGGTTTCACTGGTCAACTGAAGGGATGGTGGGATAATTATCTCAGCCATGACCAGCGTGTTCAAATCATGAATGCAACAAAGACAGAGGATGACAAGATTGTCCAAATTCTGTCTGTTCTTTAGTAATGATATTATAGAACATTTCTCAGGAAGATGGTCTGATAATAGTGAGACTATTAGAACAATGCTTCAAAATCTAAGGTGTAAAACTTTAACATCTTTTAGATGGTACAAAGATGTTTTCTTATCCAGAGTGATGGAATTACCTGAAAGTAACAGTACTCATTGGAAGTCCAAATTTATTGATGGACTCCCGCCTCTGTTTGCTGAAAGAGTCAGAAAGACTTTAAGAGGCACGTCAATGAGTATTGATTATAACAATTACTCATATGGTAAACTATTCAGCGTTTGCACTCAGGAAGGTTTAGCTTTATGCAATGAGATTAAGCTAAATCAGCAGAATAAAAAAGCATCATCTCAATGAGAGACAACAATTAGGAGAATTTTGTGAATAATTTGCTATTGATATCCCTTTTAATAAAAAGAAGTCGCATAAGAAAAAAGGTTTTTTATAGAAAGAAAAATGGGTCTCCTGAAAAACGTTTTAAAAAAACCCAAAGGAGAAAAACTTTTCATAAAGCCCGAAAAGATTTTATAAAATCAAAAAATACACAGGACTGTTATAAATGTGGAAGAGTAGGCCATTTTGCTAAATTTGTAGAATCAAGGATAAAATAAAAGAGCTTGATTTAGATGATCATATCAAAGATTCTTTTAAATTCTTCCCCAGAGATATTTGATAGTGATGAATCATCAACTAGTGAAGACTTACGAGTCCTCCAAGAAGAGAAATATATTTCATCTTTTGAAGATGAGCAAGAACCCTATGATAAGGGACAATGCTCAAAACAATGTTATGATTCTGGGAATGATCTTTATAATATCTATTCCCAATTCAAAGACTTGAATATCAATGTCTTAACAAATGATAGTATGATAGAACTTTTAAGGGCTATTAAAGACCCTGAATTAAGGTCCCAAATTATTGATAAACTTCCTACAAGNACTGAAATTAGAAGGTTTATTAAGAACAAGTCTCAACCTGATAGGTTAACGACTGTTCAAGATTTAAGTATTGAGATTAATAATCTCAAGAAAGAGATCTCAGAGTTAAAGGCTTCTAATGTAGCCTTAGATGAAAGAATTTTTAAATTAGAAAATTCTGACACTAAGAATAGTAAAGACTTCACTACTAATATTACTGAAGATAATACTGGTGCAGATACATCTGAAGGCATTAATGCTAGTAAATTACTAGGAGCAATTGATTATGCTGAAGATGAATTTTTACAATAACTCCAGTATTTTACTACCCAGAAGTTTTTAATAAAAATAACTCTTTTAATTGATTATAATTTTAAAAGAGAATTTACTGCTTTGTTTTATAGTGGAGCAGATTTAAATTGTATAAAAGAAGGAGTAACACCTTCTAAGTATTTTTATAAAACTACTCGCCGTTTAAAAAATGCTAGTGGTGGGCAAATGAGTATTTCATATAAATTACCTGCCAAAATGATGTTTGTATAGCGGAAAGATTTGTTTTAGTAAAAGACATAGCGCATGACGTTATTTTAGGCGTCCCATTTTTTTATAAAATTATTCCTTTTACAAATTGGGATACAAAAAGTTTTACTGGAACTTTTAATGGAAAAGGAATTACTTTTTAGTTTATAACTCAACCAATTCAAAGATATTTGAATAAAATTATTTCTATTAATATTTCTTCAAAAATTAGACAAATTGATTTTCTAAAGAATGAAATTTGTTCTATTACAATTAGTCAGGATTTAAAGAATCCTAAGCTGATAGAGAAAATTAGTTCTCTCAGAAATTAGTTTTCTATTCACATTTGTGGGGACCATCTCAACCAATTTTGGAATCGAAAGAAGCATATTATAAGTCTTCCTTACAAAGAAGACTTTTCTGAGGAAAATATTCGTACAAAGGCTCGTCCTTGCCAAATGAACTCTGAATACCTAGAGTTATGTAAAAAGGAAATTGATTCCTTACAACAAAAGGGTTTAATAAGACCTTCTAAGTCTAAATGGTCTTGTACTGCTTTTTATGTTAATAAACATGCTGAACAGGAACGAGGAGTTCCTAGATTAGTTATTAATTATAAACCCCTTAATAAGGTTTTAAAATGGATTAGATATCCAATTCCTAATAAAAAAGATTTATTAGATAGACTTCACGGTGCCATTATATTTTCAAATTTGATTTAAAATCAGGATGTTGGCAAATCCAGATATCTGAAAATGATAGATATAAACCGGCTTTTAATGTTCCAATGGGCCAATATGAATGGAATGTTATGCCTTTTGGTCTGAAAAATGCCCCTTCTTGTGATGACCCAAAAGGTCATCCTGTGTAAATTTAGCTAAAACTGTGTTCTGAGGCCCCGAAAGCCTCCATTAATCACCTCGATGTGCGTGCGCAGTCTGGGCGTGTATCCGGGAAGCCTTTATGTGGAAATGTGTTAAACAGTTGAATTTATGATAATAAATTGAATAAAGTCGACTTTGGTCAATATTTTTGGTAAACAGACCCATAACCGAACCCGGATCCGTGATTTGACAATCCCGGAGGGTCCGTAGGAAAATATGGGACCCCCAGTATCGAATTCTGAGGTCCCAAGTCCGAGAAATGAATTTTTAAAGAAAATTATTTTCCGAAAATAATAAAGACTTTTGAAAATGAACTTTGATGTGAAATCTGTGTTACCGGGCCCGTATCATGGTTCCGGAGCCCGGAACAGGTTCAATGTGTTATGTGAGTTCTCTGTAAAATTTGGTAAGAAACGGACTTGGTTTGACGTGTTTCAGATCAAAATTGGAAAATTTAGAAGTTTATGAAGTTTGAGAAATTTTTTATAGATTTTGGAGTTTAATTCATTGTTTTTGTTGTTAGTTTTGTGGTTTTATTACTTGAATAAGTCCATAGGATGATTTTGAAGTCGTGTGTATATTTGGTTTTGAGCTCTGAGGGCTCAGGTGAGTTTTAGGTTGGTGTCGGGGTGCTAAACTTAGGAAATTTCTAGTTTTGCTGCTGTATCTGGTGTCCAGCCTTTTTCCTCTCTGCGACCGCGGTGTAAAGCATGTGATCGCGATGTTCAATTTGTGAAGGGGGTCAATTTTCTCTGCGCGATTGCAAAGAGCTGGGTGCGAACGCGGAGCCTTAGGGTTTTAGCTCTACACGAACGCACCCCTATGTCCGCGAACGCGTATGTCTTCTGTGGTGCTGGGGACTGGGTAGCAAAATGACCAGTGCGGACGCTTGTCCTGGAACGCGATCGCGTAGGTCAATTTCCGGTCTCTTCTGCGATCACACCTTCTTCTCTGCGGTCGCGTAGTAGGGGATCCATGAAGCTCTGCGATCGCAGCCCTTCTATCGCGATCGCGTAGGGTAAATCCGCCCAGTTATTTAATTGCTAAAAAAAAATAGAATACCCATTACGGGATTTTTATATTTTTCACCATCTTCTTCTTCTCCAAACCCCATAGACGATTTCCAAGCTGTTCTTCCTCCATAACCACTTAGGTAAGTAATCCTAACTCTAATTTCTTTCATTTTCTTCATCAATTATTAGAATCTAGGCCTAAAATCATGGATTAAAAGGTAGAAATTGGGGGTTTTGGGTAGAGTTAGGGCTTTTGGAATTTTTGAGAATTCAACCTCGTTTAGGGCTCGGATTTCAAAACAAATGGTATATTCGGGCTCGTGGGGGAATGGGGGATCGGATTTTGGTCCGAACCTCGTGTTTAGACCAAGCGGGCTCGGGGTCGAATTTTGGTATTTTTGGAAGAATGATGGGAAATGTATAATTAGACTTTGGAATTGTATTATTGAGTCATTATTAATATTATTGAGTCGATTATGCTTAGATACTATCGTTTTGGAGTTGGATTCGAGAGGGAAAGCTGTACTAGAGGCTTGATTTTGCATTTTTGGAGTCGAGGTAAGTTTTGGCCTAACTTTAGTGAGGGAATAGGTGTTGAGTCGTATGTGCTACTTGTGTTATCATGTTCAATGTATAGGTGAGGTGACGAGTACCTATGCATTGTTTGTCAAGCATGCCCGTGAGTCTAATTTGGTGAATTACATGTTATTATTTCGATATTTATTGTGTTATGAAGTAGTTTCCTTTGGGAAGTTGTTTATTTGTTGAGAATATTTGTTTAAGTATTTGTGATAGGATATCTCCGTTGAGGACCCATTTCATTACGTTATGTACTTGTAAGAGATTGGTTATAGCTGGGTCCCTTGCCGGGCATTGTTATTATTTTTGTTGATATTCCCCTTGCTGGGTGGTTATGAACTGTATTTCACCCTGTTTAATTCCTTGCCAAGGGTTATCTGTTGTTGATTAGGGTGAGGAAGAGTGTAAAGCACAAAGGGTGATTCCGTGTATTCATTGCATTCATTTCATTCATATCATAGTGAGGAAGAGAGTAAAAACACGAAGGGTGATGTCGTTCCATGATTTACATTGCTTTTATTTATACATTGCAT
The DNA here is from genome assembly GCA_005239525.1 of Nicotiana knightiana. Lineage (NCBI taxonomy): Eukaryota > Viridiplantae > Streptophyta > Magnoliopsida > Solanales > Solanaceae > Nicotiana > Nicotiana knightiana. Next base: position 27,689 of record ML391234.1, read on the forward strand.
TGTGAGGACGAGAGTAAAAGCACGAAGGGTGATGCCGTGCCATGATTTATATTGCTTTCATTACGCATTGCATTGTGAGGATGAGAGTAAAAGCACGAAGGGTGATGCCGTGCCATGATTTATATTGCCTTCATTTATACATTGCATTGTGAGGAAGAGAGTAAAAGAATGAAGGGTGATGCCGTGCCATGATTTATATTGCTTTCATTTACGCATTGCATTGTGAGGATGAGAGTAAAAGCACGAAGGGTGATGCCGTGCACATTCTTGTTTGAGTTATTATTTCTTGTTGATTTGATTCTTTTGCATTATTGTTTGATTCAGTTATTCATATTTGCTTCTCACTTGTTACCCCTATTACTTGTCCCCGTATTATCACGCTTAGTTGCTTATTTCTTGTTATTTTCTTTGGTACATATTATAGAACTGTGCAGGAAAATTGTTGTTATCGTGTCTAGACTCGTTACTACTTCGCCGAGGTTAGGTTCGACACCTACTCAGTACATGGGGTCAGTTGTACTGATACTACACCTGCACTTCTTTATGTTGTGCAGATTACGCAGCCAGACCCGGTGGACATCGTTAGAGGGAGTATCCTTCAGTCTAATTCAGACGACACTGAGGTAGTTCCGCAGGCGTTCGTAGATCTCGGCGTCACTGTCTATCTTTCATTCTGTCATCTATGTGTTTCCAGACATATATATCATTTTATTTCAAACTGTTGTCTTTAGCTAAATCTTAGACTGGTTCGTGAGGTTGTGACTCCATTTTTGGGCTTTGTACTTAAAGGGATTTCTTCGGTATTGGCTATTGTTATTTAGATTTGGTTAAGCTTCCGCATTTTATCTCAATTATCTAGTCAGTGTTTATTACTTTCACTTGTTAATAAATCAATTCAGTTAACACGTTGGCTTGCCTAGCGGGTGCAACGTTAGGCATCATCATGGCCTGAAGGTGGGATTTAGGGTCGTGACACTTCTGAATTTCAGAAAATTATGAATGATATTTTCATACCATATACTGATTTCATAATTGTCTACATAGATGATATTTTAGTATTTTCAAAGACTATTGAAAATCATTTCAAACATTTGGATATTTTCAAAAAGATTATTATCCAAAATGATTTAGTCATATCCTAACCAAAAATATTTATTTTTCAAAATAATACCAGATTTCTTGGTCATAACATAGAAAATGGTAGAGTTATTCCCATCAATAGGAACATTGAATTTACTTCTAAATTTCCTAATGTCATTACTGATAAAACTCAGCTTCAATGATTTTTAGGAAGCTTAACTTATATCTCTTATTTTATAAAAGATTTAGCAAAATATACTGCTCTCCTTTATGATAGACAAAAAAAGAACCCAGGAGCATGGACTGATAATCATACAGAGTCAGTCAAAAGAATTAAACAAAAGGTTCATAACCTTCCTTGTTTAACTCTTGCAAACCCCACTTGGGCAAAGGTTGTTGAAACATATGCCTCTGATATTGGGTACGGTGGAATACTCAAACAGTGTTCCCCAAGTGATAAACATGAATATCTTGTACAATTCTACTCGGGGAAATGGAATGGTTCCCAGAAAAACTATGCTACTGTGGCTAAGGAAATCCTTGCTATAGTAAAATGTGTTATGAAATTTCAAACTGATTTATACAATCAAAAGTTTTTAATAAAAACTGATTACCAAGCTGCAAAGTTTATCTTTCATAAAGATTTCAAACATGGTGTTTCAAAACAGATGTTTGCAAGGTGGCAATCTTTATTAGCCCCTTTTGATTTTGAAATTATATATAAAAAAGGATCAGAAAATACTACCCCTGATTTTCTTACTAGAGAATTTTTAAAATCATGAGTTCTTTGTTGAATTATTTCAGATTATGAGGCCTACATACAGACCTCCTCAGAGTCGAGGAAAAGGAAGAACACATTCCTATTGAAGAGGGAATAATATTCTCGCCCAAATGGAAAATCAACAGCTAATAGCTGCTAACATCATGAGAGTTAATACAGATCATCCTTTATATAAGGAGTTCGTGGATTTTATAAAATCCAAAAATGAAGAAGGAACATCATCAAATGTACCAACATACTCCTCAGTAATATCAGAGGATAGCCATGAAAACCTTGGGGTTTATAACCAAAAGGAAGAAAAAGAGTTAATAATTCTTTTAGAACAATCCGACCTTAAATGGAAGGATAATCCATGGAAGCTTATGACCCGATATTTCGATACTGTATCATATGATACACATGCATACAAATACAGAATGCATTATAAGATAATACTCTCAACAACATGATCAGCTGAAATTCAGCACTTCTATCCTGCCAATACAAGAAAAACTTATAGTTTTTCAAAAATAAGCATTAAAAGGGTAATACCATCTGATGAATGGGGAATCAGTACCGTGAAGGATCAAGAATATACTCATCCAGACCAGAAGGTCACAGTTAAATATAACTACTGAGATTATGTAGAAAGTTTTGATAAAACTTTTCTCTATGAGAATATTAATAGGAAACACTCTTGGTTTATTAAAATTTGTTCTAATATGATCAGTCAACAGATCCCAAATTGGTTCTGTAAATGGTGGAAATTATATGGTCCATCATTAGAAATTCTTCCTCCAAATTTTAAAAGATTATATACTCAATGGGTAGATATATCTCCCAAAATTATTTCATTACAAAAAGATAATATCTTTTACGATGGCATAACAACCATGTATTTTTTTATAGAATTTTTAATCCCTTGGATCATGAAATGGAATGTTCAAGTTGGTTATACAGATGATGGAATTCCATGTCTTCAAAGAATTTTTTATAATAAATTCAGGAGCAAGTTACTCCAAGCAGATCAGCATGGAAAAATCTATGGTGATGACTTGATCCAACAAATTCAGACAAAAATTGACATATATGTCAAACAAGAGGTAAATGTTGCAGTGGCAGAATCAAGTTCATTTCAACAAGTTACCAAGAAGCTCCAAATGAAGAAAGGGGCAATTTCCAAAAAAGAAATTCTTGCTTAATACTTCGAAGAGATAAAGAAGGACTTAGCAAGAAATTTTGGAGCACAAATCAGTGATGATATATCAATGGCTTCCATCAGCAATATTTCTGATTAAGAAACCTCCATAGAAGGAGAAGCACAACCACAATGCAGTGTAGAAGCCAATCTTGAGGAAATTGAAGAATTCCTAAAGAAGATGAAGGAAGGTGCAAAAGAATCTTCTGCAAGAAAGGACAATAAAGGAAAAGACAAGATTTAATAAAGCAAGCGGACCCTCCCATTATTAAATAATAGAAGGCCCCATACATCAATTATCGGGGTAATAAAAACAAGCTTTAATAAACAAGCGGACCCCTCCATTATAAAAGAATCTACTTTAATAAAAGTTGTTTGTCCGTTTTTCTTTTAACTTTTAGTTTTGTCGACCCCATGTTGTAATTATTTTGTCGGCCATTAGTTTTGTTTTGTTTGGATATGATCCATTATATAAGGATCAAGAATTCACTAGAGAAGGCAGACATTAGCCAAGCCACCAGAAAACATAAGTTCTCCCTTCTCTCCAACCTCTCTCTAAAAATATTGTAAACCTCTCTTCTCTTTGTGAATTTTCCATCCTTAATAATATTCAGAAAAATATCTGTTGGATCAACATTTTGAGGGTCTCAGGTATATTTTTTTCTCTTTCTTTCTGTTATTTAGCCTGAATGATAGGCTAAGAACTTTTGTGTTAAACTTAGCAACCATAGGCTATGTACAGACATGATTTGCTATTAGATTATGCTGTATCATCCCAATGAGCTGATGGTTGGAACCATATAGCCAAGGAACCTATACGTTCTGATAAGTAAACCTTGGTTAGGCTCCAACCTAACCGGTGGTTTTCGAGCATGTGTTAGCCAAGATAGGTGTTGAAAGCGTGTAAGGGGGACCGTGGTTTAAGTTTTACTGTTGGAACTGTAGCTAGCCAGAGTTTTACCAAATGTAGAATGGATCGCTTCCAAATAAGCCTTTAGAATGAATTACAGGAACACCAACTCTGGCTAGCTACATGTTTACAATTTCTTGCAAAACCTAAACCGGCCGTGATTGCGCCTATTGTGGAATTAGGCTAGCCAATAACCACATGTTTACACTTTCTTGCAAAATCCCAATCCAATTTCAAGCATTTCATAAAATACAGAGTTTACTAAATACATTAGGCCAATAACAGTGCCACCGACCCCAAAACTTGGAGCCAACATGTCATGAGCATCTAGAAAAATAATCCAAAGGTATACTATTATAATACAAAACCTCCGAATGAATAGCTAGCTACAACAAGAAGGGAAAATAGAGATGTTGCAGACGCTGAACAACTACCTCTATTTCCCTCAATCTGACTCCGCACGAAAAAGATAGCTAATGCTCGGTATCTACACCTGAATCTGCACACAGGGGTGCAGGGAGTAATGTGAGTACGCCAACTCAGTCTTAATGAAAATAAATCAAGCCTAAGCGGCAAGGAAACACATAAAAATCTATTTCATCAATTCACAATATGAACTACCTTACTTTGCAACAGTATAAACATAGATATATGAAATCATCATGCCTTAAAACCAACCTCCGGAAAGTCCTTTGAAAAATGTTTATTTTCAATAGTTCCAAACCTAAAGATTTAGTATGAAAACGAAATGAATCACATAGAGTCCCCTTGGGCAAAAAACATTTCATAAGTTCAGAGTGTAAGTAGTAAAATCATAAGTAGCCCCTTGGGCAAAAACATGTATCATAATCAGCCCCTCGGGCATTCCTCACAGTCACTCATAATCAATCGCTCAGAACCTCACAGTCACTCATAATCATCCCCTCGGTCATACCTCACCATCACTCGTAATCAGTCACTCAGCACCTCACAGTCACTCATGCCTCCCAATCACTCGTCACTCGACACTCGGCACTCAGTGTGCTCACTAAGGGTGTGTGCAGACTCCGGAGGGGCTCCTTCAGCCCAAGCGCTAATATCAAGCCATCTCGTGGCGTATCATATCCTCACAATCAGGCCCTCGACCTCACTCAACAGAACCTCTCAAAAGCCATTCGGGCGAATCAGTAAAACAGGGTACTCGACCCAAAACATCATTTTTAAATCTCAAAGTAGTGTAAATCAGGCTGAGTTTCGAAAACAGTAAGCACAATGTGGGTGAGTGAAATCATCAATAAATAGTGGGGAAAACATCATTAAAAAGCCCCCAAGAGGTCTAAATAGATCGGCACGAGGCCCCAAACACGGCTTATATCCCAAATATTTCAACAATCTTTAGAACATAATTTAACATAAGGTTTTGAGTAAAATATGGAACTCATTAGTTGCTGCGGAGTGGACCTAGTCCAATCCAAAAAATCAGTGCGCGCCACATACCCATCATCCGACATGTGCGCCATTCTAAAACCAGTGAGAAGTATGCAGTCCGGGGTTTCATACCCTCAGGACAATATTTATAACCATTACTTACCTCTACCGGGCCACAACACTAGTCCTCTATGCTCTTGCCCCTCAAATTGGCTCCCGATTGCTCCGAATCTAGCAAAAACAAGTTTAACATCATCAGTATATACTAAAGGAGCACAACCCAATCGAAAACTACCAAATTATACAAGAATTTCGAAATTTGGCAAAACCCGAGCCCCGGGCCCATGTCTCGAAATTTGATAAAATTCACATCACTAGAATCCTCGTCCTCCCATGATTCTATACATACCAAGAACACTAAAATCGAACCACAATTGCCCACTCAAATCCTCAAAAGAAAATTCCAATTTCCATGCACCCTTCTTCCCATAATTTGGGTTTAATTCCAACAATTTTACGGTTTAGTTACTTAGAAAACGGCATATAAACGAGTTATGAAGTTTAAAACCTTACCTCCAAGTGATTCCCTTCAATTTCCTCTTCAAACCCTCTCAGAAGAGCTCCCAACTCGTTCAATAGTGGAGGAAAATGAACTATTCTCGCACAAATGGCCTTTAAAACATTCTGCCCAGCCATTTAATTTCCTCAGTGCGATCGCAACATTAGACACGCGATCGCGATGCACAGACCAGCCAAATAAATGCAATCGCATAGAACAACTTTCCACCCCACACACGCGCCTCAGAATCCTCTACGCGATCGCACCAACACCCACGCGATCGCACTGCCTTACCTGACCAACCTACGCGATCGCAATCCTAACCACGTGATCACATCGAACAAAATGCCTGCCCCACTCTTTTACTCAACGCGATCGCCAATGAGTCCACGAGATCACATGTAAGGATTCACTGCTGTTAAAACACCAAAAAACAACAGTCTTTTTAAGGCCAGAAAGTGCCCGTTTGAGCATCCGAAATACACCCGAGGCCCCCGGCACCTCAACCAATCCTAGCAACACACACCATAACATCATTCAAACTTAGTCGATCCTCGGAAACACCAAAAACAACATGAAAACACCAAAATTACATCAAATTGAAGCCTATGAACTTTGAAACTTCTAAATTTCCCCAACTACGCCGAAACCAACCAAAACACCTCCGATTGACCTGAAATTTCACACACATACCCAAAATGACATTACGGACCTGTTCCAACTTCGAAAATCCCATTCCGACCCCGATAGCCTATTTTCCACTGCCGGCCAAAAATCGCCAAAAACTAACTTTCGCCAATTCAAGCCTAATTCTACACCAGACATGAAAACTTCATTCCGAACACACTCCTAAGTCCCAGATAACCTAACGAAGCTATCCCAGCCATAAAATCCGCATTCCGAGGTCGTTCACCAATAAGTCAACTCTCAATTGACTTTCTCAACTATTAGGCTACTTTGAGAGACTAAATGCCTCAATTCTCACCATGACCACTCCAGACCCAAACCAACTGACCCAATACAACAAAACAAGCTAGCAATATATGCCAAATGCAGAAATGGGGAAACGGGATAAATCTCACTGAACGATCGGCCGGGTCGTTACATCCTCCCCCTCTTAATCAAACGTTCGTCCTCGAACGGGTCTAGAAACATACCTGGAGTCTCGAATAAGTGAGGATATCTGTCCCGCATCTCCCGTTCGGTCACCCAAGTGGCATCCTCCACCGGCTGCCCTCTCCACTGAACCTTCACTGAAACTATATCCTTAGACCTCAGCTTCCTGGCCTGTCGACCCAAAATAGCCACTGGCTCTACCTCATATGACATATCACCCTCGAGCTGAACCGCGGTGAAGTGCAAAACATGAGACGGGTCACCAACATACTTCCGGACCATCGAAACATGGAACACCTGATGAATACCCGATAAGCTAGGAGGTATAGCAAGCCTATAAGCCACCTCCCCAACCCTCTGAAGCACCTCAAATGGCCCAATGAACCTGGGACTCAGCTTCCCCCTCTTCTCGAATCTCATAACACCCTTCATGGGAGACACCTTCAGCAACACCTTATCCCCAACCATGAAAGATACATCTCGGACCTTCCGGTCCGCATAACTCTTCAGCCTATACTGCGCCGTGCGAAGCCGCTCCTGAATCAACTTTGCCTTGCCCAATGCATTCTGAACTAAGTTTGTGCCCAATAGCCTAGCCTCGCCCGACTCAAACCAACCAACCGGAGATCTGCACCTCCTACCATATAAAGCCTCATACGGAGCCATCTAGATACTCAACTGATAGATGTTATTATATGCAAACTCCGCTAGTGGCAGAAACTGGTCCCATGAACCACCAAAGTCAATCACACAAGCAAGCAACATATCCTCCAAAATATGAATGGTATGCTCCGACTGCCCGTCGGTCTGAGGATGAAACGCTGTGCTCAACTCAACCTGAGTACCCAAATATCTCTGTACGGCTCTCCAAAATTGATATGTGAACTGAGTGCCTCTGTCGGACATGATAGAAATTGGAACCCCATGCAATCGGACAATCTCCCTGATATATATCTCAGCTAACCTCTCCGAAGAATAAGTGGTACCAACAGGAATGAAGTGCACGTACTTGGTCAGCCGATCCATAATAACCCATATAGAATCAAACCTCCTCGAAGTCCGTGGGAGTCCAACTACGAAGTCCATGGTGATCCGCTCCCACTTCCACTCCGGAATATCAAATCTCTGAAGCAATCCACCTGGTATCTGGTGCTCATACTTGACCTGCTGACAGTTGAGAGACCGAGCCACAAACTCCAAAATATCTTTCTTAATCCTCCTCCACCAATAATGCTGCCTCAAATCCTGATACATCTTTGCGGCACCCGAATGGATGGAATACCGCGAACTATGAGCCTCTGCTAGAATCAAATCTCGAAGCCCATCTACATTGGGCATGAAAATACGGCCCTGGATCCTCATGACCCCATCAACACCAATAACCACATCTCTGGCATCACCGCGACGAAACCTGTCTTGAAGAACAAGCAAATGTGGATCATCATACTGGCGTGCTCTAATCTGATCGTAAAGAGAAGACCTGGAGGCTACTCAAGCCAATACCCGTGGGGGCTCTAATAGATCCAATCTCACCAACCGACCCGCTAAGTCCTGAACATCAAGGGCTAATGGCTGCTCTGCTACTGGAAGGTAGGATAGACTCACCAAACTCTCTGCTCTGTGACTCAGGGCATCAACCACTACATTGGCCTTCCCTGGATGATATAAGATAGTGAGGTCATAATCCTTGAGAAGCTCTAACCATCTCCTCTAATGCAAATTCAAGTCCTTCTGCCTCAGCAGATACTGCAAACTACGATGGTCAGTAAATATCTCACACTGCACTCCATACAAATAATGCCGCCAAATCTTCAAGGCATGAACAATGGCAGCTAACTAAAGATCGTGCACTAGATAATTCTTCTCATGCACCTTCAACTGTCTTGCAATCACCCTACCGTCCTGCATCAATACCGCTACCAAACCAAATCTAGAAGCATCACAATAGACTGTAAAAGAACCTGAACCAGTAGGCAAAACTAGTACCAGAGCTGTGGCCGATGCTGACTTGAGCTTCTGTAAGCTCTCCTCACACTCATCAGACCATCTGAATGGAGCACCCTTCTGGGTCAATCTGGTCAAAGGCGAAGCAATAGAAGAGAATTCCTCCACAAAGCGACGGTAATATCCCTCCAAACCAAGGAAACTCCTAATCTCTGTAGCTGATGACAGTCTGGACCAACTCTGCACCGCCTCTATCTTCTTCGGATCAACCTGAATACCCTCACTAGACACCACGTGCCCCAAGAAAGCTACTGAACCAAGCCAAAACTCACACTTGGAGAATTTTGCATAAAGCTTCTCCTCCCTCAACCTCTGTAACACAACTCTCAAATGCTGAGCATGCTCTTCCTGGCTACGAGAATAAACCAGGATGTCATCAATGAACACAATGACGAAAGAATCAAGGTAAGGCTAAAACACGCTGTTCATAAATTGCATGAACGCAACTAGGGCATTGGTCAGCCTAAATGACATAACCAAGAACTCATAAAAACCATATCTGGTTCTGAAAGTAGTCTTCAAAATGTCAGAATCCCGAATCTTCAACTGATGATACCCAGATCTCAAGTCAATCTTGGAAAACACTCTAGCTCCCTGAAGCTGGTCAAACAAATCATCAATGTGGGGCAAGGGATACAGGTTCTTCACCGTAACTCTGTTCAACTGCCGATAATCAATACACATACGCATGGACCCATCCTTCTTCTTCACGAACAACACTGGTGAACCCCAAGGTGACATACTAGGCCGAATGAACCCCTTGTCTAGGAGTTCCTGAAGCTTCTCCTTCAATTCCTTTAGCTTCGCTGGTGCCATATGATAAGGTGGAATAGAAATAGGTTGGGTTCCTGCACCAAGTCAATACCAAAATCAATATCCCTGTCAGGTGGCATGCCTGGCAGGTCTGCAGGAAACACATCCGGAAAGTCACGGACCACAGAAACTGAATCAATAGCGGGAGTCTCACCACCGACATCCCTCACAAAGACCAAATAAGATAAACACCCTTTCTCAACCATGCGCTGAGCCTTCAGGTAGGAAATCACCCTGCTAGGCATATAGTCGGAAGAACCTCTCCACTCAACCCTCGGACACCCTGGCATAGCTAAGGTCACGGTCTTAGCGTGACAATCAAGAACAACATGACACGAAGATAACCAATCCATGCCCAATATCACATCAAAATCGACTATGCTGAGTAATAGTAGGTCCACTCGGGTCTCTAGACCCCCAATGATATCATGCACGAACGATACACACGGTCCACAACAATAGTATCGCCCACCGGAGTCGACACATGAATAGAGGTGACTAGAGACTCACGGGGCATATCCATAAAATAGGCAAAATATGAAGAAATATATGAATATGTAGAACCGGGGTAAATTAAAGCCAAGTCATCTCGGCAACAGATTGAGACGATACCTACGATCACGGAATGTGAGGCCATAGCATCTGGCCTGGCTGGAAATGCATACATGCGAGCCTGACCTCCCTCTGCTGGCTGTCTGGGCGGGTGGTGAAGTAACTGGAGCTGAAGTCGAGGGTTAGTCCCTCTGCTGAGAAGATCCACCAGAACGGCGGGGACACTACTTCCACACGTGCCCGAACTCTCCACACTCAAAGCAACTCCTTGGAGCTGGAAGAGGGGACTGATAGAAACCCGTAGCACCCGAATGGCCACTGGAAGACTCATGCATAGAAGAACTCTGAACTGCGGGTGCTCGAGCTGCACTCTGAGCTGGGAGGGCACCAAATGATGTATGTCCTGACTGAGAACCACGGGGACTATGCCCCGAAGATGCACCACTATACGCTGGGCGGCCTGAATGAACGGCCCCTGCCCTGCTGAAACTGCCCCCTGAAGGGAGCACCACTAGAACTGCCCGAACCACAAGGCCTCTTGGCCTCCCTCTCCTCCCGCTCCTGGCGGCCAATGGACTCAATATCTCGAGCTATGTCAACAACCTACTCGAATGAAGCACCCGATACTCTCTCCCGAGTCATAAATAGTCGTAGCTGATAAGAAAGACCATCTACAAACCTCCTCACCCTCTCCCTATCAGTAGGGACAATCTCAGAAGCATGCCTAGACAACTTGGAAAACCCCATCTCGTACTGAGTAACTGATAACTCTCCCTGGCGCAGCTGCTCAAACTGCCTACGCTGCTCCTCTCTGTGGGACTGAGGAACATACTTCTCCAAAACGATCGTGGAGAATTGCTGCCAGGTGAGAGGTGCTGAACCAACCGGTCTACGCCTCTCGAATGACTCCCACCAAGTAAAGGCAGCTCCCGCAAACTAAAATGTAAGAAATGAGAGCCCACTGGTATCCAAAATACCCGATTTACATAGTATCCTCTGGCACTTATCTAGAAACCCCTGGGCATCCTCGCCCTCTGTACCGCTGAAAGTCAGAGGATGAAGTCTGCTGAACTTCTCCAACCTGCGCCTTCTCATCCTCAGGAATAGCAGGGACCATATAATCCTGGACCCAGAGCAACTGGCTGAGCTGGGGCTGCTCCCAGTGCCTGAATACCCCGTGCAGCCTGCTCAGGTGCCCGGGTAGCTGGAGTCTGATTGCCTCTCCCGGCCTGAGCTGTGGTGGCAGTAGAAGCCATGGTGACTGGCTGAGCCAACCTTGAGCACACTATCAATTCTGAGACAGGGTCTCCTGAAGACTTGGAATAATCATAGGCACTGCCGGTGCCTGAGCCTGTCCTGTTGGAACACCATCGGCGGGAACCTAATCCTGATCGATAGGGGGATCCTGTGGTACTGTCCCGGCTGCTGCGCGGGCTGGCCCCCTACCTCTACCACCGCCTCGAACTCTCGCTGTTCTAGCCGATGACTAGTCACTCTGATCGGTATGGTGTGTCCTCACCATCTGTGAGAGAATGAAACAACGTAAGTTCAGATTTCAAGAATCAATAGATTAGCACGAAAGAGTTCAAGAAGGATAGAAATGTTTCCTAAGAGTTCGGCAGCCTCTCGAAGATAAGTACAGACGTCTCCGTACCGATCCACAAGACTCTACTAAACCTGCTCATGACCGTTGAGTCTTATGTAACCTAGGCTCTGATACCAAACTGCCACGACCCCAAAACCTAAACCGGCCGTGATGGCGCCTATCGTGGAACTAGGCTAGCCAATAACCACATGTTTACAATTTCTTGCAAAATCCCAATCCAATTTCAAGCATTTCATAAAATATACAGAATTTACTAAATACAGTTGGCCAATAAACAGTGTCACCGACCCTAAAACCCCGAGCCAACATGTCATGAGCATCTAAGAAAAATAAGCCAAAGGTATACTATTATAATACAAAAACTCTGAATGAATAGCTAGCTACAACAAGAAGGGAAAACAGAGATGTTGCGGACGCTGAACAGCTACCTCTATATCCCGCACTCTGGGTCCACACGGAAAAGATAGCTAATGCTCGGTATCTGCACCTGAATCTGCACACAGGGGTGCAGGGAGTAATGTGAGTACGCCAACTCAGTAGTAATGAAAATAAATCAAGCCTAAGCGGAAAGGAAACACATAAAAATCAATGTCATCAATTCACAATATGCACAACCTTACTTTGCAACAGTATAAACATAGATATATGAAATCGTCATGCCTTAAAACCAACCTATGGAAAGTCCTTTGAAAAATCTTTATTTTCAACAGCTCCAAACCGAAAGATTTAGTATTAAATAAAATGAATCACATAGAGGCCCCTTGGGAAAAACACATTTCATAAGTTCAGAGTGTAAGTAGTAAAATCATAAGTAGCCCCTCGGGAAAAAACATGTACCATAATCATCCCCTCGGGCATGCCTCACAGTCACTCACAATCAATCGCTCAACACCTCACAATCACTCATAATCAGCTCCTCGGGCATACCTCACCATCACTCGTAATCAGTTACTCATGCCTCCCAATCACTCGTCACTCGGCACTCGGTGCACTCACTGGGGGTGTGTGCCGAATCCGGAGGGGCTCCTTCAGCCCAAGTGCTAATATCAAGCCACCTCGTGGCGTATCATATCCTTACAATCAGGCCCTCGGCCTCACTCAGCAGAACCTCTTAAAGCCCCTCGGGCGAATCAGTAAAAACAGGGTGCTCGACCCAAAACATCATTTTTAAATCTCAAAGTAGTGTAAAACAGGTTGAGTTTAGAAAATAGTAAGCACAATGTGGCTGAGTGAAATCATCAATAAATAGTGGAGAAAACAGCAGTAAAAAGCCCCCAAGGTGTCTAAATATATCGGCACGAGGCCTCAAGCACGGCTTATAGCCCAAATATTTCAACAATCTTTAGAACATAATTTAACATAAGGTTTTGAGTAAAATATGCAACTCATTAGTTGCCACGGAGTGGACCTAGTCCAATCAAAAATCAGTGCGCGCCACATACTCGTCATCTGACATGTGCGCCATTCTAAAATCAGTGAGAAATATGCAGTCTGGGGTTTCATACCCTCAGGACAAGATTTATAACCATTACTTACCTCTACCGGGCCACAACACTAGTCCGCTATGCTCTTGCCCCTCAAATTGGCTCCCGATTGCTCCGAATCTAGCCAAAACCAGTTTAACATCATCAATATATACTAAAGGAACACAACCCAATCGAAAACTATCAAATTATACAAGAATCTCGAAGTTTGGCCAAACCCGAGCTCCGGGCCCACGTCTCAAAATTAGATAAAATTTACATCACTAGAATCTTTGTCCTCCCACGATTCTATACATACCAAGAACACTAAAATCGGACCACAATTGCTCACTCAAATCCTCAAAAGAAAATTCCAATTTCCATGCACCCTTCTTTCCCAAATGTGGGTTTAAATTCCAACAATTTTATGGTTTAGTTACATAAAAAACGACATATAAATGAGTTATGAAGTTTAAAACCTTACCTCCAAGTATTACCTTCAATTTCCTCTTCAAACCCTCTCAGAAGAGCTCCCAACTCGTTCAATAATGGAGGAAAATGAACTATTCTCGCACAAATAGCCTTTAAAACATTCTGCCCAGCCATTTAATTTCCTCAGTGCGATCGTGACATTAGACACGCAATCGTGATGCACAGACAAGCCAACTAAATGCGATCACAAACTGATACATGCGATCGCATAGAACAACTTTCCACCCCACACACGCACCTTAGAATCCTCTACGCGATCGCACCAACACCCACACGATCGCACTGCCTTACCTGACCAACCTACGCGATCGCAATCCTAACCACATGATCGCATAGAACAAAATGCCTGCCTCACCTTTTACTCTACGTGATCACGGACGAGTCCACGCGATCGCATTGAAGGATTCACTGCTGCTAAAACACCAAAAAATAGTAGTCTTCTTAAGGCCAAAAAGTGACCGTTTGAGCATCCGAAATACATCTGAGGCCCCCGGGACCTCAACCAATCCTACCAACACACCCCATAACATCATTCAAACTTAGTCGAGCCTTAGAAACACAAAAAACAACATGAAAACACCAAAATTACATAAAATTGAAGCCTATGAACTTTGAAATTTCCAAATTTCGCCAAGTATGCCGAAACCAACCAAAACACCTCTGATTGACCTGAAATTTTGCAAACATGCCCAAAATGACATTGCAGACCTGTTCCAACTACCGGAATCCCATTCCGACCCCAATAGCCTATTTTTTTACTGCCGGCCGGAAATCGCCAAAAACTAACTTTCGCCAATTCAAGCCTAATTCTACACCGGACATCAAAACTTCATTCTAAACACACTCCCAAGTCCCAAATCACCTAACGAATCTATATGAGCCATAAAATCTTCATTCTGAGGTCGTTCACCAATAAGTCAACTCCTAGTTGACTTTCTCAACTATTAGGCTACTTTGAGAGACAAAATGCCTCAAACTCACCATGACCACTCCAGACCTAAACCAACTGACCCAACACAACAAAAACAAGCTAGAAATATATGAAAACTGTAGAAATGGGGGAAACGAGGTAAATCTCACGGAACGACCGACCGGGTCGTTACAATTCTCATAGAGAAAAGTTTTATTAAAACTTTCTACCTAATCCCAGTATTTATATTTAACTGCGACCTTCTAGTCTGGATGAGTATATTCTCGATACTTCAAGGTACTTGATCACGCTCAACTATGTCTTATAGAAAGACTAAACGGGCGCTGCAAATATAATCTGGGGTATTACACCCAAAGTCGATCCCACAGAGAATTGAACGTATCAATTGAGTCTATAAAATACTAAACTAGTGTTTAATCAATTTTCTCAAGACTTTTGAATATCAATTTGTGTTGTTTAACTAATTCTACTAACAAAATAATAAACTAGTAATTGACTAACAATTTAATGTAAACAATAATAATAAAGGTCTAAGGTTATGGTTTCCCCCGTTGGTGAATTCTTTCTCGGATACTTCTTATAGCTTGATTAATCGTCTCTATCAATCATGAACTCTCTATCTACCATAAATCTCTCTCAAGTAATTATGATAATTTACTAGACGCACTCTCTCAAGTTACGCTAGCTAGATCGCAATACAGTTCACTTTAGATTGCACCCGAGGTATCGTTATCTCTAATCCAACCTCTAAACCCTCGGTTATGACTTTCGTCTATACTCTGGGAGTGGTGTTGTTCAAACAATTACCTAAATATGCACTCTCTCTCAAGTAGATACATACTAAATAGGCACAGCTAATTGATGGCCATTCAATTAACTACAATAAGAACGTAGTTGAACAAATAGAGAATAATCAATCAAAATATATTAATATCACAAGAAATTCATCCCCAACGGGTTCTACCAAAACCCTAGATTAAAAACTTAGCTACTCATGTTTAGAAGAAACAAAACTACAAGAAATTGCATAATTGAAATATAAAGTAAGAAATACTAGATGTAGAAATCGATGTTCTTGCACTTCAATGGAATTTTCTTCTTGTCTACTTTGATCCACGAAAATCCCCCTTTAATTGTGTTTTAGGAGTCTATTTATAGGTTTAGGGTGAACCCTAACCGTGTAGGAGACTTCTATTTCAACCGGGAAACATTTAACTCGTCAAACTCGGACTTGGGCGAAACTGGGGACCCCTGGCGTTTGGGCTCTAACGCCCCCCTAACGCCAGGGGGGGCCTGGCGTTATGGCCCTAACGCCCCCCTAACGCCAGGGGGGGCCAGGCTTTATGGGGCAAACGCCCCCCTAACGCCAGGGGGTGCCAGGCTTTAGGGGGCAAACGCCCGGCTATCGCCCGGGCGTCTCCTTTTGCGTATTTTCGACGTATTTGCATCCCTTTAGCTCCGTTTCCATCTCCAATTCACCTACACATAAAATAAACTCCATTAAGCACATAACAAGTGTATTTTTATCATTAATGCGCATAAAATGTAAGGTATATCACATGTTAAACTATGCAATTTAGTCTCGCATCAAGACCCCACACTTAAACCTTTGCTCGTCCTCGAGCAATCAAACTACACTCATGTACACAATTTTATTAAGCAAATCTCTTAACATGTTATACCAAGAATATTTAAAACATTTCAAGCACAGAGGTGTGACATCCTCGCCTCAATAGTCGACTCACATATACCATGCTTTATTCACAATCCACTCACTACTCTAACTTAGAGGTCGACAACATTACCTTTCCTTTCGTGAATCATGTGCCCTCACCATATCCAAGAGTTAGTTCCACACACAATGAAATTTAAAAACATAGGAACTTAAGATAGAAAGAATTCACTCACTCTCAGAAATAACATTCATATGCCACAAAAGATGCACCATAGGCTTGCCCGTAGTGTACTACTCTACTAATCGAGCTCATTCAGTCTAGGATCAATTAGGACTTTTATTTGGTTGTAATGTAGGCTTCGGGACGGGTAGGATACATTTAGATATAAGAATGGCTACACCTCCATAAGCACTTTAATACACATACTTAGCTTTTCAACCTCAAACTCAATATAGCCAAATTCCACCTTCACAACGATTTTATTTCCCCATACTTCTTTAAGCACAATTATATTAAGAGTCACCACATATATTTTTCTTTCAACACAACACAAGTGTTCATTTATTTCTTTTTTTTTTTTTTTTTTTTTCTTCTTTTTCAAGTGACTCTTATTATTTTTCAACACAGTGCACCTTTCTCCTTATTTCAATTCTTCCCCTCACAAACCAACCTACCACCCCACACTTTAACTGTTTCATATTTCATACATTTCCAGTGCTTACTAGAGGTGACAAGGTTCAAATAGATGATCAATTCAAACAAAGGGGTATGGCTTGTAATGTGGTTGCCAAAGAAAAAGGATTATAGGCTCAAAGGGGTTAACTACGATACAAAACAATTAGGTGGGTAAAATATAGATAATTGGCTCAACAAAGAAATGCCTATATCACTTCCAAGACTGAATAAAACTTCTATTTCGCTTTGCACACACACGGGGCAAGTTCTAGACATCAGATGCAATGCACAGAATAACATTCAAATCTCACACACACATGGCACATAACTCAGTCAGGATCGGATTTATCACGACACTCCAGTCAAAGCAGTTAAGCAAATCTTAAGAATTCCTGATTTATGGTATTTATTTTAGAGTCAAAAACTAAGCCTAAGCGTCACAACCAAAGTATTGACTGTTCTCAAGGCATTAGCACGTTTCAAGATATTGCTCCTATTAAGCTCTTAAACATACGATTGTACTCCTAAAAATTAAAAACTACCTACACCCGGTTCAATTAAAAACCCTCGGAAAAGAACCGTGGTCCAAAGAAAAATCAAGGGGAATTTACTACACTACCTAAAAAAAAATCTTTTTTTTTTCGTTAGACTTGCTTCCCTCAAGAAAACTATCTAGGAGATCCATCGTCGGGAAGATTCAAAACACAATACTTTGGTTGTGACGTTATTATTATTTATTATTATTATTATTATTATTTTTTTAATCTGAAAAACACATGAACTAACTATTAATAAGAGAAAATGTACACACTCATCTACAACTAAAACAAAATAATGCACACACACCAATATACACGTCATACTATCAACACAATACCACAAATTCCACAAACATATTAACAGCACAACATATTAATAGCACAACATATTAACAGCACCCCACACTTAGATCATGCACCGTCCCCAGTGCATCATATATGTATAAACCAACAAATAACACAAAGTGTAAGATACTCCCTGGTCATTCATCCTCATCATCGTCTGATGGTCTCCATTCCTCTTCATGCTCCTCCTCATCATCGTCGTTCTCATCCGAGTTCATCAACTCTGCCTCAGACTCTGGTGTGTTTATATCTTCATCCTCTGGGAGTCTATACCCCTCACCCGCACCTATCATCTGTTGCGCATGCGCATTGAGCGGATACCTGTAATCCAACTCTACCATTTCATCCGCCGTCGCTGGACGTCCTCCTATGCGCAATTGCAAATCCATCATCCCATACAGATGGGCCATGAAACCATCATCTCTGGCATGCCGCTCAGCATTGGTCAGTGAAGATTCTTCTTTCAGTCTTAAAGAAGAAATGTTCGTTTCTCGGGTGAGTTGGTAATCAATGATGTGGTCAAAGTCAGGCTCAACTGTCATATTGCAATGTAGCATGAATTGAGTCAGGAAATTCGGGAAAGGGATTCGATCAATTCTATTGTTGTTACGCACCAATCCCATTTGGTAGCGAATCAAATGACCCACATTCACTTGTTGCCCAGTCATCAGGAAGTAAAGCACACAAATCCTCTCTCTGCTGATTAACGTATCATGGGTGCATGGTAAGATCCGTGCATTAATCAATTTCAGCCATACCTGCGTCTCAGCCTTCATCTTCTTCTTGGGAAACCTTTTATGCCTATTAGTGGATCTATCCCGAATCCAGGCAGCCTTTGAATCAACCCCACAAAGGGTATGTCTCAACTCTCTGTAGTCAGGATGGCGGATAAATTGATCAAGAGGCTCTACCGGAACATTTGGTGCCCCTAAGAAATCACATATGGCCTTGGTTGAAAAATCTACCAAGTGCCCACGAATTGTCACCAATTCTTCTTTGTCCCATGGGTCAAACCCGGCATAGAATTCCCTAACCAGATTGAGGTTAATGCTGCCATGTTGTTGGAA
>MDKJ01073320.1:0-35956 GCA_005239525.1 Nicotiana knightiana
CCCCCCATTACCCCATTACTTACTCCATTAAAAAGAAAAGAACGAGAGAAAAAGGAGGAGGAAGATTTTTGGAAATAGAAAAACTAGAAAAAGAAGAAGAACGAGATTGGAGCAAAAAAAAAAAAAGAAACATCTTGGGGATTTTATTTTGGAAAACAAAGGAAACAAAAAAGCAAAGGAAGGATACTGACCGAAACAATTAAGTTTGGGTTCAAAATCATTGCGGCACAGATTGTTTTGGAGGGTTCATCCGGCTTCTCTTTTCCTTCAATTCTGTGCGTTGTCACTGTTTTTGCCATATTTTCCGGCGAGCTCCGAGTTCGTCGAGGTTCACCCAGTTCGAGCTTTCCGTTTAATTGGTGATTCGAGTAGTGTTTGAGTTATATCGGTCTCTGTTCTTGGTTGCGGTTTACTTCAAATTCTCATTTCCCAATTCCACTTGTACCCTGCATTCAAGCAAAAATCAAATCAAGAATTTTTTACATTCAGGTTCATATCTATAACCATCATCTCTATTTTTACCCCATCAAGAATGAATTGAAGCCTTAGAAGAGCTATTAAGACATGGGTTTAAGCTTAAAGTGTTATAAAAAATTTATTAATTCTCCATCTGTTTGATTCATGTCTCTATGTGTGTCATTTTTTTTTTTGCTTTTATTCTTTTCCGATGGATTCACTTAAGGCTTGAGTGATTCAGACATGTGTTTAAATTATAGTTCTACGTCGTTTGACGCTATTTGAGTTACTTTACGAGATAATCAACATATGTTATGTGCTTTCCTATTTTGGTTTAAGAGGATAAATGAGTTTGGAAGAGTTTTTAATATTTTTGGACTTAACTGTTTGTTCATGGGATTTTAAAATAATGAAGACTTGATTGAGTATTTCTTGGTCACTGTATAACGAAAATCTTGCTAGTATGAATCATTATGGGCTAAAGTACTTGCAATCACTTTCTTATCTTTGATACTAAAATAAATACATTTTCTGTTGTTGAGATGAAATTGAAGCCTTGAAAGAGTTTTGTTATTAATAAATGGATTCACTCATTTCCGTCTCAAATGGTGATGTTCGGGTAGTAAAATATCATAACGAAAATTTCAACTCAGATTTGGTCTGATTAAAGATTTGGCATGTGAACGAGATTTTTGCATATCAAATATTTTTTTGTGCATTTTTGTGAAGCTATAAGTGGAATATTCTCTTGATTGATCGTGGTTAATATTTTTTAAGCTATTTGCTGTCATGCCAACAGAGTATCACATGAATTGACAACAAATGTTTGTTAGAATCTAAATGAATGAGATTGTTGGTTTAGTTATACAAAAATCACAAATCTTCGTAATATGCCTTTAGACACATTTTTAATTAATCAAACCATTGTGACTATGTAAACGTTCGCGTGACAAGATTACAATTTTAAAAATAAATATTCGTAGCAATGCTTTTAGGCGTGCATTTAATCTACTATCGTAATTGTGTACACGTTCGCGTGGCATGATTATGATTTCCACAAATAAATCAAAGTACGCATTCGCGCGACTTTTTCCAAACTTTTTTATTAAATAAACCAAATGTTGTGAGTTGTGTACACGCACGCGGGACATGATTTTTGACACACCAAACTAAACGAGTATACGTACGCGTAACTCGCATTAAGGTAATTCTTTTAGATAAATCAAATAATTAAAAGCGGTAAATGTAAAAATGCACATAGGTATATAATCAGTAATTAAATAATTTAGGCCAAGTTTAATCATTAAGCGACCGTGCTAGAACCACGGAACTCGGGAATGCCTAACACCTTCTCCCGGGTTAACAGAATTCCTTACCCGGATTTCTGGTTCGCAGACAATTTAAACAGAGTCAAAATTCCTCGGTTTTGGGATTTCTAATAAATAAATGGTGTCCCGGACACCGTAAAAAATCCGGGTGGCGACTCTGAAAACGAATAAAATAAGTCCCAAAAATCGAATAATGTCACTTAAAGTGGAAAAACTCCTCTATACCCCCACCTATCGGGTAAAGAGGAGGTATGACAATATCTTTACTTATTCATGACACTAACGTAAAAAAAGTGTTGATTGATCCAGGCAGTTCATCCAATATCATTTTGCTAAGAGTCGTGGAAGAAATGCTACTGGGGAATCAAGTAATCCCAAGGGCACGAGCCATATTGGGGTTTGATAACTCTACGGTTATAACAAAAGGAGAAATTGAGCTTAGCACTTATGCCGAGGGGGTGATCAAAAGTACCAGGTTCCAAGTATCGAACAGAGGAATAGAGGTAGATACTGCTCAAATTAAAGCTATAGAGGAAATACCCGATATTTTAACAAATAAAAAGGAAGTTCAAAGACTAACAGGGAGAGTAGCAGCTTTGGGAAGGTTTATTTCTAAGTCTTCCGAAAAAAGTTTTAAATTCTTCTCAGTTCTCAAAAAGAAGAATCAGTTCGAATGGACTGAAGAATGTCAGCAAGCCCTCAAGAATCTGAAGATTTATCTATCGAAACCACCACTGCTTTCAAAGCCAAATGAAGGGGAAAGATTGTACATCTACCTGGCTGTCTCAGAAATTGCTGTAAGTGCAGTACTGGTAAGAGAAGAAAAAGGTAAACAATCACCTATCTATTATGTAAGTAAAACTTTGCTAGATGCTGAGACTAGATATCCACATCTGGAAAAGTTAGCATTAGCTTTAATAATGACATCTAGGAAATTACGACCATATTTTCAATGTCACCCAATCACTGTTGTGACTTCATATCCTTTAAGAAATATTCTGCATAAACAGGAATTGTCAGGGAGATTAGCCAAGTGGGCCATAGAATTAAGTGAGCATGAAATAATCTATCAGCCTAGGACTAAAATTAAGTCTCAAATGCTAGTTGATTTTGTTGCTGACTTTAGTAATAGCATTGTACCTAAGTAGAAAAAGAGTTAGTACTCTTTAACGCTGCTAATCCAGACCTATGGACCTTGTTCACCGATGGTTCCTCAAATACAAAAGGTGTCAGCTTAGGTATAGTCTTAATATCACCCTCAGGTGAAAAGACAAGGCAAGCTATCAAGTGCTATCCTATAACTAACAATGAAGCAAAGTACGAAACTATTATTGCAGGGCTTGAACTCGCACGAGAGCTGTCAATCGAGAAAATTGTGATCAACAGCGACTCCTAACTGGTAGTAAATCAGATACAGGGGACTTACGTGGCTCGAGAGACTAGAATGCAACAGTATCTTGGAAGAGCACGAGAGCTCGTGAGACAATTCAAAACATGGAAGGTAATGCAAATACCTAGAGAGGAAAATGCAGAAGCAGATGCATTAGCTAACCTCACAGTAGTCATGGAAGTAACAAACAAAGTCAATGCAATTGTCGTCAGACTATTTCATTCAATGATCGACCAGGACAGGAATGAGGTAGCTTTCAACAACTTAACCTGGGACTGGAGAAATGAAATTCTTAATTTTTTGCATAATGGCACCGTACCTGAAGACAGAAAAGCAGCTCAAGCACTTCGCCGCAAAGCTGCACGATACTGCCTTATTCGCAACTCGCTTAATCGAAAGATGTTCGGAGGACCCCTAGCTAAATGCCTCGGACCTAACCAAACGGAATTTGTGATGAAAGAAGTCCACGAAGGACACTATGGAAATCACTCAGGGGCGATATCCTTAGTGAAAGCCCTAATTAGGGCTGGATACTATTGGCCTAAGATGGAAGAAGAAGCCGAAAATTTCGTATCCAAATGTGACAAGTGCCAAAGCTTTGCCAATAACATGCATCGACCAGCGGAATTATTGCATCCAATAATATCCCCATGGCCTTTCATGAATGGGGTATGGACATAGTAGGAACTCTTCCCACAGCTAAAGGATAGGTACGATTTTTGCTCATGCTAACCGACTATGTTATAAAGTGGGTAGAGGCAGAAGCGTTCAAACAAGTGCGAGAAAAGGAAGTTAAAAGCTTCTTATGGCGGAACATAATATGCCGCTTTGGAATACCAAAAGAAATCGTGTGCGATAATGGCCCACAATTCATAGGCTCGCAAATCACAGAATTCTTCAAAAGTTGGCAAATCAAGCGGATCACTTCAACGTCATACCACCCTGTGGCTAATGGTCAAGATGAGTCAACGAATAAGGTCATCATCAACAATCTAAAGAAGTGGCTGGATAAAGCCAAAGGAAACTGGCCTGATGAGTTACCGGCGGTACTATGGGCATACAGAACAACTTCAAAAATAACCACGGGGGAAACACCGTTCGCACTTGTTTATGGATCAGAAGCCTTAATACCTGTGGAGATTGGCGAACCAAGCATAAGGTTCTCAATAGCCATGGAGTGAGAAAACAACGACGAATTGAGGACCAATCTGGACCTGCTTGAACCACGGAGAGAAGAAACACTGATACGGATGGCAGCTCAAAAAAAATCATAGAGCGTTATTACAACAGTAAAACTCATCTCAGGTACTTCAAGATTGGGGACTTCGTCCTCAAAAAAGTCTTTCAATCAACAAAAGAAGTAGGTGCAGGAAAGCTAAATCTAAACTGGGAAGGACCTTACAAAATCCGAGACATAGTTGGGAAAGGCGCCTATGAGTTGGAAGCTATGGACGGCAGAGTTCTACCAACAAGATGAACGCCATCAACCTAAAGAAGTATTACTTCTAAAGGAAAAGAATACCCCCCGTCAGGTATCGCACGTTCAATTTTATTTTGAACATTTAAAAAATTTTACTAACTTTTTTAGATGATAGGCATAAAGCTAACCAATCACCAGATGATGATATTATACCTGCAAAGACGCGAGGAAGTAACACAATTCCAGGTCTAGGGTTACACTTTCTGATGGACGTTTTAAAAGGGTTAAGCAGTCATCATCTAAAAAATTATATACCTTCGAGTCCGGAATGTTTTTCCTTTTCAGGAAAAGGACCACAAGGAAGGAATAATCAAGTGCTCAAGATTTCATTCTTCATAGCTCAAACACTTGGGGGACTATATAGTATGGAAGGCTAATACGAAGCAAAGAAGACTATCAGAAAGTCAAAAGCTCGAGCCTGAAGACCCATCTACCCAACAAGACAAGTGATACGAGCAGAGAAGGAAATCAAAAGAGTCATCCAAATACAAAGCCTAATGTAAAAAGCCAAAACCTTAGAATATGTTCAGGTTGAAGGCAAAATATTAGTTACGAGAAAGAAATGTACATCTTTATACTTATTCAATGTTGTTGTAACAAAAATAGTTAGGGGTAAAAGATCATCATCAGTGTACTCATTCAAAAACCTATTATCAAATAAAACAATTATGGATGAAAGATCAAAATCCTTGTATTTGTTCAGAAAACTGTTATCAAATAAAATAGTTATGGATGAAAGATCAAAATCCATGTATTTGTTCAGAAAACTGTTATCAAATAAAAACAATTACGAATAAGAAAACATTTCCAACAAAAATAGTTGCGGGTAAAAACTCCAATCTTTATAAAAACTGTTACTAGTAAAAAACAATTGTTCCCTTGTATTAATATCAAAAAATTGTTACCTACGAAAAACAGTTACGAAATACAAGAGTATATCAAATCTGTTAAACAAAAACAGTTGCAACATGAGTTTTAGATGATAATCAAACATATGTAAAATGTCATGAAAGTTCAAACAAAAACCTTTCCTTGGAAACATTCTTAAACATGTGTAAAAATTCCTATCACTCTATTGCATTATCATGAAGATGAGACGTCTTCTTCATGTCAATTATAAAGGGCCCTCTTCCATAAATTATGCCTACTACAAAAAGGCACATATTTATATGACACCGTGCCTATTACAAAAAGGTACGAGTAATCTAAAGCATTCTACATACAAAACTCAGAGGTAAAACTAAAACCTCGAAAAATAAATCATGCAAAAGACTTAAAGAGTGAAACAAAAACTTAACAAAAGTCATATTAGCATTAATATATTAAAACGCCTAAGCAAAAAACTAAGTATTAACTTATACTTAGTCGTATTGAAATTTTATATATACATTGAGGTGCCCCTAAGTTGTCATTTGGGGACTTTAAAGAAATCCAAATTTACCCCCGATGGGACTGGGGTAAACAGGGGGTAACCACCAATTGATACAAAGAAAAAAAAAGAGGGATAAACCAACTAAACTTCTTCAAGAGAGAGGTTGACTTCACTGGCAGAAGGAGCAGGAGCAACTAGGGATGAAGAGGCATGAGTGGCTGGAGTCTCACCATCAGGTGAAGAAAGGTTATGACCTTGTTGAGCCTTCTCCATGGCTTCCTTGGTTTTAGTTATTTCAGCACTAAGGTCGAAACCCTCTTGACTCATTTTCGTCAATGTTTTAAGGCGAGAATTCATGTACGTCCAGCTCACATCACCAGCAGCCACCTCTTCAGGATCTTCAAATCCCTTGCCCATACTTGAAGCTCAGCTCTCAATCCGTCCTTCTCCGCTTCCATAGCTTCATGGGCGGCCCTTAACGGTACAATCGAATCCTCTAGAGTTTGAGCTTTATCAAAAGCCTTACGAAGGTCCTCTTGAGTACGAGTGAGTGATTGCACGAGCTCGCCTGAGTATTCCTCCTTCTTCCCCCAACAAGTTTTTCAAGTCTCTAATCTCCTCTGAGGCGCGGGGACAGCTGCTCAGCAAACGAGGACTCCAGAACACTCTTGTCTTTATCAGCATGACTGGAAGAAGCCTTCTCTGCTGCTACTTCTGCTGCCATGAGCCTCATCTGCCGCTTCAAGGTGCTCCTTTCCTCTTCTAAAGCATCCACGCCAATCCTTAGGCTATTATAATGTGCTTTCCAATTATCAGCATCAACCTGCAACTCGTTTGTCTCCTGGTCCGTGTTTGAGATCCTCTTCATGAGCTCCTTGCCTATAAGGTTAATCTGCAAGAAATAAACCAGTCAGACATAGTAAATTTCATGTACGAAAATGAAAGAGGATAACTTGCATCATACCTTCAAAGAAGTATGCACGACCTCATTGGCCTATGTAAGAGCACCGTGGCTGGCTAGCTTGGCTTTCTCAGAGGGACCTATCAAAGTCTTGAGCCACACTTCGGGCTCACCCGTTTTCTTGAAAAGATTCTCCTCAGCTGGAACCTCTATTACCACATGTCGCATCTCTCTGCTGGAAGAACCTACTTCCCTAATGGAAGGCATGGAAGCAGGCAGAGATGAAACAATAACATGCACGGAGGGTTGAGGAACTGGAGAAGCCACGGGCAAAGCAGCAGGCATGGAGGGTTGAAGAGTCGAGGAAGTTACAGGCAAAGCAACAGCAGAAGCCGAAATACCCAAAGGAACAGATGAGACAGCTTCTCCAAAGAAGCAGGAAAGACAACAGCCAGAGGGACATCGTCAGGAGCAAGGTCAACCTTCATGAAACAGGCAATCCACGGACTTATGAATATGGGAATGTGAAACATCATCAAAGGTAGAGGGCTCAATCACAGCAACGGAAGGCAAGGTTAAGGGTGTAAGCTCATCATATGAAACTACCCTCATTCTCTGTGGCCTGTGCACTAAAGCACCTTCTTCTTCTTCTTCTTCTTCTTCTTCTTCTTCTTCTACAGAACGAGACTCACCAATATTCCTCTTCAAGGAAGATGAACCAACAATAATTTCTTGGCCCTGATCCAAAGACATCTTCGGGATAGATGAAGCAGACACCCCACAAGCGGAGAAGCCTATTAAAAGGTAAAAAGTTAAACAACAATGAAAGAAGAGACTCGAGTAAGGAAAGAAGAAAGAACAAGAGCTTCACTTACCGTGGGTCTTTACATGCCAACCATACCTCCCAGTGAGGTACTTCCAGGATCTCTCTTCTAAAGGAGCAACAGACAATAATTTTTCTACCCAATCACGGATATCGGAGACATTCTCAACAGTATCCATGATTACTGAGAGAAGAAGAAACAGATACGGTGTTAATAAAATGTCTCAAGTCAAAACGAGAAAAATAAATGTGAGCTAAAGCATACTCACGTGCGCGATTCCACTTCTCAGGGAAGGGAAGATTTTCTTCACCCACTAAACCAACAGTGGATACAGCAACATACCGGAGGTACCAACCCCTATCCTTATCATCTCCAGGGGTTACCATCACTCTATTGCTTCTAATAGTCAGAGTAAAAACTCCTTCACGAAATAAGGTAGGAGAGTAGAGATGAATAAGATGGTTGAAAGTAAAAGGAATCGAGGCTAAAGAATCCAAACTCCTAAGACATGCGACAACTCGCCACACAAGCGGACCAACTTGTCTTAAGCAGATATTGAAAAAACGGCAGAATTCAATTATGACTGGGTCTATGGGGGGTCTAAATCCTAGAGTGAAAGGGTATGTATAAACAAAAGAATATCCCGTCTTGTAAGACGTTATTCTCTGATTACTATTCGGAACATAGACAGGGAAATCATGCCTCCAAAACACTCTCTACGAACAAAGGAAATCTGACCCTCAGTTATAAGAATTAGATACCTTTGGACACTCTCAAGGGAAGAAGATTGGTCTACAAGAACTTGACTATCTCTAGCAAAAATAAACTCAGCAGGGACAATTTCATCAACTCTAGGTTCACGAAGGCGTTCACCTCTACCTCTAGACAAAGACCGAGAAACCCTAAACCTCGGAGAAACTAGAGGTCTAGTAGAAGGAGAAGGAACTATCTGAGAAGAAGAGGAGCCCCTCGACGGAATGGATCCTAGACTTCTAAGTATACCACCCCTCCGACTCCTAGTCGGAGATGAAGATGGCATTAAATTTTCAATAGCTATTACTCCCTGAGGTAGGTTTGAAGAAGACATGTTTACAAAGGCAAGAAGAAAATTCTTTACAAAATACAAAGTTAGAAAGTGTTTCGTGGAAGCAAACAAAGGAAGAAAGGTATTTATACTTGAGGACAACCGTCAAACATGGGAAAAAAGAAAAATAATGATGAAAAGTCATAATTGAAGATGTCACTTCGAGACTGACACAGCCGCAAAAAGCCCTAAAAGGTTCCGAGTAAATGCAGAACCAATCTGAAAAGGACACGTGGTATGAGCATTAAATGGAAGTGACAAACGACGCCTATGGTGAAGAGGAGGATACAATGTTTCGAGGAAAAGCGGCGGCAAAATATTCCCGACATAAATGAATATCCATATACCAAATATTAATCGATAAATATATGGTAAGTGGGGGGACTATCTGTATTGGTAAAAAAGAGCTTCACACGTAAGCCAGCTTTTGACAACTCAGCCAGTTACGTGGACACAAGAGAACGCGATAGCTGGATGTGATTCTTTGAAGAGGTACGGAACAAAGAGGCACGATTCAATAAATCCTCGAGCTTATCAGCCATGGGAAACTCAACCTGATCAAAACAGGGAAGAGGCATGGTCCGAATGAATCTAGTCAAAGCTACGAGCAGATTCAAAGGCCCACAATTGATTACTCGAATGATATGTAATTGTACCCCAATTATCGTTATCCTTTGTAACACCTCATCAATGTCATAATTAGTCATTAATGAGAAACCATAGCAAGAGTTGAACGTTATATCAAGGAATCTCCTATATAAGGGAGGGGAATGCAGCTTGTAAAGGCATATGATTCTCGAAAATAATTGACTTCGTTTTTCTATATTTCTGCAATATTGTCTATTATTCATTTTTCTCTATTTCCTCGATTATCAGTAATCCGTGTTCATCCTAAAAATAACTTTAGTCAAAGGGTCTAATTCTTTGGTTAAACATTCCTGACAATTCCTGTTTATGTAGAATATTTCTTAAAGGATATGAAGTCACAACGGTAATTGGGTGGCATTGAAAATATGGTGGTAATTTTCTAGATGCCATTATTAAAGCTAAGGCTAACTTTTCCAGATGTGGATATCTAGTCTCAGCATCTAGAAAAGTTTTACTTACATAATAGATAGGTGATTGCTTACCTTTTTCTTCTCTTACCAGTACTGCACTTACAACAATTTCTGAGACAGCCAGGTAGATATACAATCTTTTCCCTTCTTTTGGCTTTGAAAGCAGTGGTGGTTTCGATAGATAAATATTCAGATTCTTGAGGGCTTGCTGACATTCTTCAGTCCATTCGAACTGATTCTGCTTTTTGAGAACTGAGAAGAATTTAAAACTTTTTCGGAAGACTTAGAAATAAATCTTCCCAAAGCTGCTATTCTCCCTGTTAGTCTTTGAACTTCCTTTTTATTTGTTAAAATATCAGGTATTTATTCTATAGATTTAATTTGAGCGGGATATACCTCTATTCTTCTGTTCGATACAAGGAAACCCAAAAATTTACCTGATTGCACTCCAAAAGCGCATTTTTCTGGATTTAGCTTCATATTATACCTGCGTAAAATATCAAAAGCAGTAGAGAGATGCTGGAAATGGTCTTGTGCTTGTGTTGATTTTACCAACATATCATCAATATAGACTTCCATCGTCTTTCCAAGATGTTCTTGGAACATTTTAGTCACTAACCTTTGATAGGTGGCTCCAGCATTTTTCAAGCCAAAAGGCATAACTTTATAACAGTAAGTCCCCCTGTTTGTAATGAAGGAAGTTTTTTCCTCATCTGAGGGATACATTTTAATCTGATTATAACCAGAATATGCATCTAAGAAGCTTAATAATTCATGACCTGCTGTGTTATCAATCATTTGATCTATATGTGGAAATGGGAATGAATCTTTGGGGTATGCTTTATTTAAGTCAGTATAATCTACACATACTCTCCATTTGCCATTCTTTTTAGGTACTACCACGGTGTTTGCTAGCCATTTAGGGTACATTACCTCTCGTATCAAACCAATCTTCAAGAGTTTCTGTACTTCTTCGTCGATCACTTGGTTCTTGAATGGTCCTTGCTTTTTTTCTTCTGCTTAATAGGTACGAAGGATAGATCTTCATTTAGTTTATGAGTCATCACTGCTGGTGGGATGCCTGTCATATCTGAGTGGGACCACACAAAGCAGTCTGCGTTAGCCTTTGAATAATCAATTAACTTACCTCTTCTACCAGGACCCAGCCTCGTGCCTATATACACTTTTTGTTCAGGCTTTTGTTCAGACAATGGAACAGCTTCGAGCTCTTCCGTAGTTGTTTTGATGTGCTCGTCTTCCTCTGGTTCATGAATGACATACGGTCTGGAATCTGCATCCGTGTGGTATAGTACACCTTCCGTGGTAACTTGATTCACCTTCTCGTAAGTATTTTCTTTCATACCTGTTTCAACAATAATACCTTTCATACCTATTTGGGTAGTAATTTCTTCCATGCATGTTTGGGCGGCGTTACCCGCTTGAAAGATTCCCTTATCTCGTGATTCTTCTACCTCTATTTTCTTGTTGTAGTGTACCATAGAGTTTATATTTCTTGCGGCCTGCTGATCGCCTCTAATTTGTTGGATCCCCCATTCAGAGGGGAATTTAATTACCTGATGCAAGGTGGAGGGTATTGCTTTCATGTCGTGGATCCATGGCCTTCCCACGATTACGTTATAAGCCATGTCAGTATCGATGACTTGGAACCTGGTACTTTTGATCACACTTTCAGTATAAATGCTAAGCTCAATTTCTCCTTTTGTTATAACCATAGAGTTATCAAACCCTGATATGGCTCGTGCCCTTGGGATTACTTGATTCCCCAATAGCATTTCTTCCACGACTCTTAGCAAAATGATATTGACTGTACTGCCTAGATCAATCAACACTCTTTTTACGTTACTGTCATGAATAAGTAAAGATATTACCATAGCATCGTTGTGAGGAAGCATTAATCCGCCAATATCTGCATCATCGAAGGTTATATCGTCCTCTTCCATATTTTCACGAACTTGTTTTCCATGTGTAATTGTGAACTTTATGGTTGTTTTGCAGACCACTCCGTTTACTTCTTCACCTCCGTGTATCACATTGACGGTTCGTTTCGGAGAAGGAGGCTTTGGGGGCTCCTGCCTGTTCCTCATATATGCATGTTTACTTTTATCACTGAACAATTCTGTTAAATAGCCCTGTTTCAATAAATTTTCTACTTCACCTTGTAAAAATCTGCAATCCGCAGTTTTGTGCCCATGTTCGTTATGAAATTCACACCAGTGATCTGGGTTCCTTCTATTTGGATTTGATCACATCTCTTTGGGCCACTTAACCTTATATCCCATGTTCCTCAATATTGAGTATTACCTCTGGGTTGTTCATCTCGATCTTTTCTGGATCTAGACGAGGATGAGACTACGTCTCTTCCTTGTGGTCTATAGTCTGACCTAGTATTTTCGAACATGGGACGAATATCACATCCCGACGGTCCTAAGTAAGGATCGTACCTGTTTTTACCTGATCTTCTGTCTGATTCAGGATGTCTAGATCTGGAATGATCTTCATCTCTCGAACGAGCAATGATATCTTCTTCTACTCTTAGTTTAGTACTATACATGTTATATACATCGTTCCATGTTGTAGCGGGGAATTCTCTTAGACTTTCCTTAAGTCATCTCGTGGCTTCTGAGCTCTTATCGTTTAGGTTGCTTGCAAATGCCATGGTTGTCTAATTATTAGGCACCCTGGGTAATTGCATTCTTTCTCATTGAAACCTGTCTACAAACTCACGGAGTAGTTCCGTGTCTCCTTGTTTTATTTTGAATATGTCTTCCATTCTTTTCTCAACTTTTTGTGCACCAGAGTGTGCTTTTATAAATGAATCTGCAAGCTCAGCAAAAGAGTCAATAGAATTTTCAGGGAGAAGAGAATACCAGGTTAGGGCTCCTTTGGTAAGTGTTTCCCCAAATTTTTTGACAAGGACTGATTCAATCTCTTGTTTTGTTAAGTCGTTGCCTTTTACTCCAGTAGTGAAAGCAGTCACATGATCACGTGGGTCAGTTGTTCCATCATATTTGGGAACGTCAGGCATTTTAAACTTCTTGGGTATCGGCAAAGGTACCGCACTTGGCTTCCACAGTTGTTGAGAATACCTATCAACATCAATGCCTTTGATAATAGGCGGTACTCCAGGAATTTGTTCGATGCGATCGTTCTGCTCCTTCATCTGTTTCTGCATGGTTAGCAGTAAATTTTGTAATTGAGAGTTATTAGATGTACCTGGTCTCGCTTCCAGAGATTCATTAGGAGTATCTCCTCTTCCTGAGTTTGCCAACTCAGATTGAGGATTTTCCATGGTGATGTTATTATTGGGGGGTGGCATTGGTGGTGTAGGTAAC
This sequence comes from Nicotiana knightiana, assembly GCA_005239525.1. NCBI lineage: Eukaryota > Viridiplantae > Streptophyta > Magnoliopsida > Solanales > Solanaceae > Nicotiana > Nicotiana knightiana. The sequence goes on from MDKJ01073320.1 coordinate 13,247, forward strand.
GCTGCCGATAATCCCCTCGCAAATTCTTGCAAAGCTTGGCTCACATACTCTGCAATCATTTGCTTTACACGATCTTGTTCCACCGTTTGATCATTATCACCATTGTTATTATTGGATCTTTTTGGGGATTTCTCCCTTGAACCACGTGGGGTTCCTGAAGGCGATGGAACTGGGGTTCCACTCCTTTGCTGGTTGTTGTCGTTGGAGTTTGACATAGTTTAGAGGATATCACTTGAAAACCAAACAAAGATTATCAGATTCCCGGTAACGGAACTAATTTATTTAACCAAAGAATTAGATCCTTTGACTAAAGCTATTTTTAGGATGAACACGGTTTACTGATAATCAAGGAAATAGAGAAAAATAAATAATAGACAATAATGCAAAAATATAGAAAAGCAAAGTAGATTGTATTCGAGAATCAGATGCCTTTACAAGCTGTATTCCCCTCCCTTATATAGGAGATTCCTTGATATAACGTACAACTCTTGCTATGGTTGCCCATTAATAACTAATTATGACATTAATGAGGCGTTACAAAGGATAACGGTAATTGGGGTACAGTTACATAACGTACGAGTAATCAATTGTGGGTTCTTGAATCTGCTCGTAGCTTTGTCCAGATTCATTCTGACCGTGTCTCTTCCCCTTTTTTGATCAGGTTGAGTTTCCCGTGGCTGATAAGCTCGAGGGTTTATTGAATCATGCCTCTTTGTTCTGTACCTCTTCAAAGAGTCACATCCAGCTGTTGCGTTCTCCTATGTCCACATAACTAGCTGAGTTGTCAAAAGCTGGCTTACGTGTGAAACTCTTATTTACCAATACAGGTATCTCAGCTCGATTTTCAAGTTTTGATTGAATGGATTACATTCCATCATACTTCATTCAGACAACGATTGGGGGATTATTTATCTTTTGAACTCATGCGAATGAACTAAGAATGAACCCTAAGCTACCTACGTACCTCAGTGAAGACGATCAAGTCATATCGTAGTTCAAAATAGGTAATTTTTTATTTTTTTTATTTTTTATGTCCTAACTTTTGCCTAGACCGCCTCTTTCGAGGTTTTGAACCTAGCGAATTTTTTTTCTTTTTTTGGGTCGTACACAGTTTAGACTCATGCGGGACATGAGTGTAGAATTATGCAGTTTAGGCTCAATGTCAAGGAGCGTTGCAATTTGAAGGATAATACTTCTTAAAAGCTTTGCAATTATAGGGCCGATTCTCATGCCATCTGCATCAACCAGCTTGTAATCCCCGCTTGAATAAGTTTCTTGCATGACATATGGCCATCCCATTTTGAAGGGAACTTTCTTACAGGTTTATGGAAGGTAATAATGGGTCTTCTTATCGCAAGGACTTGATCTACTACTTGCAAAAATCTTGGGTGAACTCTTTTATCGAAGGTGCGAGACAATCGATCTTGATAACATTCAAGACTCGGTTTAGCTTCCAACCTCTTCTCATCAAGAGCCTCCAACTATGCTAATCAAAGTCAAGCATTTTCATCATCAGTTATACCTTCTTGAATAGCTAATCCTAATGAAGGTATTTGACACTCGAGTGGCAAGACAACTTCGACTCCATAAACGAGTGCGTAAGGGGTCGTTTGTGTTGGTGTGCGGTGAGTTATCCTATATGGCCACAGAGTTTATTCCATACTATCATGCCAATCCCATTTTGATTTGGAGATGACTTTCTTTTACAAGTTGTATAGAGTCTTGTTGAATGCCTCGGCTAGACCATTGGCGGCAACATTGTACATAGAATAGTTACGTTGCTTGAAGTCAAAGAGGTCACAAATCTTGTTTATCAAAGTGATAGATAATGTTTACTCGGATGAAACTTGCAACATTTTCCTTCTTTACTTCCTTAAGAGCAATAGCTTCAACCTGCTTTGAGAAGTAGTTCATTGCAACCAAGATGTATATGTGCCCAATAGAGGACTTTGGCAGTAATCCAACAACATCCAATCCCAAGCATCAAAATGATAGGATGCAACATTCGGGTGCAACACTTCAGGAGGTTGATGAATAAAATTCACATGGAATTGACAAGCCTTGCATCTTCGAGCATAGTTCAAGAAATATTTTACCATCGTTGGCCAATAATATCCCATCCTTTTTATATGAAAGTGGAGCTTTGGTCCAGATTGATGTGACCCACATACCCCATAATGTGCATCTTGCGTAGCTTGGAGTGCTTCTTCTTCCCCTATGCATCGCAAGAGTACTCCCTCGAATGACCTTCTGTATAGAGTATCTTTGTAGTAAAGGAAGCGAGGTACACAACGATGGATTTCAGTCTTTCTCCTCGATTATTATGGAAGTATACCATAGCTTAAGTAGTCGATAATGGGTTGTCACCATTCTTCTTTCTCGGCTTCAGAAATAGCGACAAGTTGCTTGCGTTCATTTTCTTCACCTTTAGCCTCATTTGGCGGCAGTACTACCCATTTTTGGCAAACAGTAACTTGCACTTGATCAGGTAGGGTTAACGATGAAGTTAGGACATCTAAAGCATCAACCTTCTTATTTTCTTTCCTTGGAACATGTTGAATAGTCACGTCAGTGACCCATCCCATTAATTTTTTAGTATAATCATGATATGGGTGTAGTTCAGATTTCCTGACCTCATAACTATCTAAAATACGGTTGATCACTAACTGAGAGTCACCAAAGACTTTAATTGTAACCGCTTCATTTCGACAGCCATTTCAAGCCCAAGTATTAGTACTTGATACTCAGCAATGTTGTTAGAGCAGAGTTGCGTCAACGTAAAAGAGTAGGGAAGAAATTCACCTTGAGAAGTGATAAATACTAACCAGCACCAACTCCTCCTCGATGTGTAGAACCATCAAAGTACATCTTCCATGGAGGTTGAACTTCAATGACCATTCCATCATCATCAGGTAGTTCGTCAGTTAGCTCCCAACCATCAAGTATAGGGTGATCTGCCAAAAAGTCCGCTAAAGCTTATCCTTTTATAGCCTTTTGAAGGATGTACACAATTTCAAATTGTTGAAATTGGATGTAACACCTTCCTAGTTGATCACTATGGATGGGTTTTGATATCACGAACTTGACGGAATTTGCTCTAGAAACCAAACGAACTACATGAGCTTGAAAGTAGTGCTTCAACTTTTGGATTGAGAAGAATAGCGCCAAACATAACTTTTAGATTGACGAATAATTCAGCTATTGGTGTCATCATCCTGCTCAAGTAGTAAAGGGAGTTTGACGAGCTTGATACACACACTAAAATTATGCTCGCTAGTCGAATATAATATAGAAAATATCGTATCCATCGAGATTGGATTTAAACAGTATTTTCGTAGCTTCTAGTCTAATTGCTATTCAAGATGATCAACAATTTGGAATTGTGTGAACTAAAACTAAAATTAACTAACAATCTAACTATTGGCTAATGACAATTTCAACAAGTGTAAGTAAGAAGATATCAATAGAAGGAAATAGGGGTTGATTGGATAGGTGCAAGATACTTGTTTGGGAATTAACTCTAGTTACTTCACTCTATGGTTCAAGCGAGTCTCTCGAATTCACTCTATTATTAGTTCGAACGTTCAATAGAAACTCCTCTCTCGATTAAGTCTCAACCTCACAATATAAACTAAGTTAAGCTCAGTGAAGATATGCAAGAATTTGTGGTGGGTTAATCTTTAGGAGAACCTCTTTCGATTATCCTCCTAACTAGGTCTAAGCATTAATTCAACTAGCCTCTTCCGATTACTAATAAGAATCAGTGAATTTAATCAACAAGATAATGAAAAACATCACAAGTTATGCCTCTTTCGATAACATAAACATGTGAATATGTATGCAATAATAAAAATACCCAAAACGATTCAATGCACAAACATTAGAGTTAATATCCATAGACAATTCTCAAAACACCAAATCCATCAATCCCTAAGGAAGAATTACTTCATGGATATGGAGAAATTCGTCACAATTAAGTTTAAGTCAAAGCAAAATGTTAAACATCAAAACCCTTGTCTTGAGTGAGGATGAATGGTGAAATCCTTGTTCTCTTACTTCTCCCTCTTCTCCTTAGCTTCCTTAGGTCTAAATTATGTCAAAAGTCCCAAAAACACCATTTTTCCATGTATATATACCAAGTAGGTTCGGGCCCAAACACATACACCTTCTCCAACGCGAAAAGGGACACTTTTCCCGAACAGGACGTGCGCGGCCGCGCAGCTGGAAGTGTGCCCGCGCACTTTTCACACTATTCTGCCCCATATGCACGGTCCGTGCACGGCCGCGCCCTTTCTGCGCACTTTTCACCCTGTTCTATTGGGAATTTGGAAAACCATAAAACATAAAAGTTGTGTCCCTTTAAATTATCTTTCCAAAAATGTATTGTGGAGCCAAAACTAAGGTCTGAACTAAAAGTTATGTGTATTTTACTAGGCAGTGTGCAATATGCCTACTCGATTCTTCATTCGTTCTTAACTATCATCCGTTGATCCCCGAACACGATACTGGCTTAATTACTTGGGATTTACTCAAATTTTAAAGCTCCAAATCACTTAATTCATTCCATAATATCTGTATATCTCGGAATTACTCCTACAAGCATAAAACACACAATTAGTGCAAAACACTGGCGGTTAAAGCTCAAACTCAACTAAAGTACAGTAAATTAGAATGTAACAATCGACTAAAACATGAGATTATAGCCTACCAACACCCCAAACTTAAACCATTTCTCTTCGTCGAGCAATCAAACCACACTTTATATTGACACAACCTTACTAAGCAACTCTCCTAACTCATCACACCAAGAATATTTAAAATAGACTAAGCACAATAGTGTAACATCTTCACCTCAAGAATTGACTCACAAGCACCATGCATTATTAACAACTTACTCACTTACTCTAACATAAAGATCAAGAATTACCTTTCGTTCATGAATTAAGTGCCCTCACACAACAAAAGAGAGTAGTTCCACAAACAATAAAATTCAAGAACAATAAGGAACTCAAGATAGAAAGATCCACTCACTCTCAGAAACGACATTCATGTACTATAAAAGATGCACCATATGTTTTCCCGTAGTGTACTACTATACTAATTGAGCTCATTCGGTCAAGGATCAAGTAAGACTTTTAACTGGTTGTAATGTAGGCTGCGAGCCGGTAGGACACATTTAGATATAAGAGTGACTACACCTCCCTAAGCACTTTAATACATACCCTTTAACATTCAAAACCCCACACTTATGTCAAACCATACTCCATATTGACATCAACACGCATTAACTCCCCAAATTATTTAAGCACCATTACATCAAGAGTTACCACTTATCAATGAATCTCGTTCATAATAATATACCTATTTTTTCCTTTTCTTGTTCAATTCAAGTGGCTCCTACTTTTTCAAAAAAAGTGCACCTTTCTCCTTATTCCATTAGTTCCACTCAAAAGCCAAACCAACCACCCTACACTTCAACTTTTACAAAGTTCATACAATTTCAAATGCTCACGTAAGGTAAATGGTTCAAATAGATTGTCAATTTAAACAATTGGGTAAGGCTTATAGCGTGGTTACTAAAGAAACGTGATTATAGACCTAAAGAGGTTAAATAATATACATAACAATTAGGTGGGTACAACACATATATCTGGCTCAACAACAAAACGCCTATATCACTTCCAAGATTGTCTAAACTACTATTTTGCTTTGCAAACACACGGGGCAAGTTCTAGACATCAAATGCAATGCACAGAATAATACAAAACCTCACACCCACATGGCACAAAACTCACTCACGATTGGACTCATCAAGACACTCTAGTCAAATCCGTTAAGCAAAGTTAAGATCATACCATTTAAGGTACGTATACAAGAGTCAAAAATTGAGACTAAGAATCACAACTAACTCACTTAATATTCTCAAGACATAACAATGTCAAGAGATATTTTTTTCATTTCAAATCATTGCACAAGGTTCCCTAATCCTAACAAAAATAAAAACTAACTACACCCGGTTCAAATAAAACCCTTGGAAAAAAACCGCGGCACAAAGAAAAACCAAGGGAAAATTAATACACTAACTACAAAAGAAAGTCTTTTTTTCCTTTTTCTTTCGACTTAATTCCCTCAAGAAGACTATCGAATGATATCCATCGAAATCAAAAATTTTAAAATTTTAATGTTTTTTTTTTCAATTTTTTCTACTACTCAATTTTAAAACTAAAGCAAAAACTAAGACAATATACATATAACATATAATTATCCCCTAACCCACACTTTAAGTTGTGGCATGTCCCCATGACACACAATTAAAAAGCATAAAGTAGAGGAAACTTACTTGAATCTCTAGTCGGGGTCTGAATCAAAGTCGAGCTCTTTTCTACGCACCCGACTTAGTGCACACATCCACGCAGATAGCTTTTTCTCAGCCATCTTGGGTACACTCCACACTTATCGTTTTCACTAACAACAACCTTCTCTGTCACACCCTTCACCTTCCATTCCACACTCACAACTGGCTTTTCCTTTTTCACCCCTGTCTCTACATTCATCTCAAAAGTTACGGTCTTCTCATCCACTCTAAGCATGAGTTTCCTATCATGTATATCTAGTATATCTCTACCTGTTGCTAAAAATGGTCTTCCTAGGGTGAGGGGGACCTCCTTGTTCTCCTCCATATTCATCACTATGAAATCTATAGGAAATACGAACTTATCCACCTACACCAAAACATCTTCTATTATCCCCTCAGGTGTTATAGTCATTTGGTCTGCCAGCTGCAAAGATATTGGCATTGACCTTATCTATCCAATCTCCTTCTCTAGTTTCCTGTAAATGGACAATGACATTAAATTAATTGAGGCCCCAGAATCACATAAAGATTTATCAAAATTAATAGAGCCTAAAGAGCAAGGTATAGTAAAACTCCCTGGATCTCCACACTTTTGTGGGAGTTTATTTTGCAATATTGCACTTCAATGCTCTGTGAGATTTACTACCGATGTATCTTCTATCTTTCTCTTCTTTGTCAGGATCTCCTTCAAGAACTTACCATAAGCTAGCATTTGTGAGAGAACTTCCGTGAATGGTAGATTTACATTAACGTGTCTCAGCATATCTAGGAAGCTCTCAAACTGCTTGTCCAGCTTTTCTCTATAGAGATTTTGGAGAAAAGGTAGTGTGGGTGCTTGCTCACATCATCAGATTCCTCCCTTCTGAATTTTCCTCCTTCTTCTTTTTCTTAGCTCCCTTCTTGCCTTTCTTCTTCTCAATCTTTTTATCTTTTTCAATTTCCAGCTCCTTCCACTTTCTTTTTCAGGCGCATCTTCTTTTTGAATTGGAGTGGGATCCTTTAACACTTGTCTGCTTCTCAAGGTCACAACATTTACTGTTTCTTTGGGATTCTTTTCAGTATCAGCTGGCAGAGTACCTGGGATTCTCTCAGATGATATATTTTCAATTTGTCTCACTTGTCTCTCCAAGTTACGCAAACCTGTCTCAAGTTCTTTGATAGATGCACCATGAGCATCTAATATCTCATCAGTCTTGACAATGAATGACTTCATCAAATCTTCTAACCCAGACTTCATTGGTTGTTGAGGTTGGAGCTACAGCCTCAGTTGATTCATAAAACCAGAAGCTCCTTGAAATCTGGAGTTATTTTGTTTCCATGAATTTGTTGTACCCCCCAGGTAAACTCCATGAAAAGTCAGGGTGATTCTGACACATTACATTGAAGTTTTAATTAACCACAGCATTAACTTCTCCATGGTAGCTTGACACTCATGAGTAGGGTGTCCTCTTCCACATATATCACGAGCTGCATGAGGCTCATTGTGTATTGAAGCTAAGGTCAGCTTCCTGATTTCTTTTGCCATGGCATCAAGTTGTACCTGACAGATGTGTTAGTATCAACTTGGTGAACACAATTGATATTCTTCTTTCAACAATCTCTGAAGGCCACTGATTTTCATCTTCAGATAACTCATCTAGAATAGTGAATTCTCATATGGAGTCTTCTTCATTAACGGGCCTCCAGCTGCATTGCTCAGTGTTTTGCGTGAGGTCGGTGTCAAACCATCCCAATAGTCTTGGAGTTGCATCCAGAGTTCAATTCCGTTGTGTTGAAACTTTTGCACAATCTCTTTAAACCTATCACATGCTTCTAACACAGTCTCAGTCTCATTCTGGAACAAGTTATAGATTTCTCTTCTAAACTTGCCTGTCTTAGCTGAGGAGAAATATTTAGCAAGAAATTTTGAGGTCATCTCCTCCCATGTTCTAATTTATCCTTAGGGCAAGCTTCGAAGCCAGTGCTTTGCATCATCTTTCATAGTGAAGGGGAATGCCTTTAAGTACACTGCATCTTGTGACACACCATTGTATTGAAAGGTGTTCATGATCTCCTCGAATTCCATTTGATGATTGTTTGGATTTTTGTTCATCTTTCCTCTGAAGACATAGTTGTTTTGGAGGGTTTGAAGCAACCCTTGCTTCAACTCGAAATTATTGGCTGCTACGGGAGGTGGTCTCACACTTGACAAACCTTTGTTGTAGACCGGTCTAGCATAATCACCAAGTGGTCTCCCTTGGCCGGGAGTTACGTTTCCGAACTGGTTTGCATCCAAGGGCTGATTTTGAGCCATTCTTCGAGCTCTCTCCTCCTCATAAGCAATTTGTGCATCTTTGAGTGCTGCTTCTTTTGTATCACTTACAGCTTTCTCTATGAGTTGGGCTGCCTCTCTTGCAGCCAAGTCAACATAATCATCATATACCGCCATCTTTTCTTTGGTTGAGGATTGCCCAACCATTTCTGTATTCTCGGAAAGATTTCTTTCCTTCCTCAACTGTCGCAGATGTTTCTCGATTTCTGGTTCGTATGGTTGAAATTCCTTCCCAAAAGATCGGGTCATGCACCAATCTAACCTGTAGCGTGCACACAACCAAAGAACACCCAAATGTAAAAAGAGAAATAAAATAAAAAGAAAAATTCCTGAATTAGCAGTACACACTATTTCAAACACTATTGATTGCAAATCCCCGGCAACGGCGCCAAAATTTGACGAGCTTGAAACACACACTAAAATTATGCTCCCTAGTCGAATATAGTATAGAAAATATTGTATCCACGGGGATTGGATTTAAACAGTGTTTTCGTAGCTTCTAATCTTATTTCTTATTCAAAATGATCAACAATTTGGAGTTGTGTGAATTAAAACTAAAATTAACTAACAGTCTGACTATTAGCTAATGACAGTTTCAACAAGTTTAAGCAAGACAATAGGAGGAAATAAGGGTTGATTGGATAGGTGCAAGATACTTGTTTGGGAATTAACTCTAGTTACTTCACTCTATGGTTCAAGGAAGTCTCTCGATCACTCTATTATTAGTTCGAACGTTCAGTAGAAACTCCTCTCTCTATTAAGTCTCAACCTCACAATATAAACTAAGTTAAGCTCAGTGAAGATATGCAAGAATTTGTAGTGGGTTAATCTTTAGGAGAACTTCTATTGATTATTCTCCTAACTAGGTCTAAGCAATAATTCAACTAGCCTCTTTCGATTACTAATAAAAATCAATGAATTCAACCAACAAGATAATGCAAAACATCACAAGTTATGCCTCTTTCGATTACATAAACATGTGAATATGTATGTAATAATAAAAATACCCAAAACGATTCAATACACAAACACCAGAGTTAATATCCACAAACAATTCTCAAAACACCAAATCCATCAATCCCTAAGGAATAATTACCCCATGGATATGGAGAAATTCATCACAATTAAGTTTAAGTCAAAGGAAAACATTAAACATCCAAACCCTTGTCTTGAGTGAGGATGAATGGTGAAATCCTTGTGCTCTTACTTCTCCCTCTTCTCCTTAACTTCCTTAGGTCTAAATTATGTCAAAAGTCCCAAAAATACCGTTTTTCCATGTATATATACCAACTAGGGTAGGACCCAAATACATACACCTTCTCCTACGGGAAGAGGGAAACTTTTCCCTAACAGAACGTGCGCCGGCCGCGCACCTGGAAGTGTGCCTGCGCACTTTTCACACTATTCTACCCTATATGCGAGGTCAGTGTGCGACCATGCATATTTCACCCTGTTCTATTAAGAATTTTAAAAAATGTAAAACATAAAAGTTGTAGCCCTTTGAATTATATTTCCAACAATATATTGTGGAGCCCAAACGGAGTTATGTGCGAAACGTTATTGTACTAGACAGTGCACAATATGCCTACTCGATTCTTCGTTTGTTCTTAACTATCATCCGTTGATCCCCGAACACAATACCGGCTTAATTACTTGGTCTTTACTCAAACTTCAAAGTTCAAAATCACTTGAATTCATTCCATAACATCTACATAGCTCGAAATCACTCCTACAAGGCATAAAACATATAATTAGTGAAAAATGCTAGTGATTAAAGCTCAAACTCAACTAAAGTGCAGTAAATTCGAATGTAACAATTGACTAAAACATGAGATTATAGCCTACCATCAGAGTTTTATTTCCATTTACTATTTTCTTGGGCCAACATCACTCTAACAGACTTTTCTTATGCTGAAATATATAGTATCAGCAGCTTTCCAAGTATAGGGGCTGCCAAAACTAGAGGCTTCATCAAGTAAGATTTGATACTTTCAAAGGCATTGCGACAAGCTTGGTCCCACTTTGAAGAAACGCCTTTCTTCATGAGGTGATTGAATGGTCGACGCCTCCCAACTAGGTTTGACATGAATCTTCTAAGGTATGCTAGCTTTCCTTGCAGACTTTTCAATTTAAGAATATCCCGAGGCTCAGGCATTTTCGAAAAGGTATCCACTTTGGCTTGATAAATTTTGATCCCTTGATGCCGGACAATAAATCCAAGGAAATTTCCAGAAGTAACTCCAAAGGCACATTTCAATGGATTCATCCTAAGTTGGTGTCGCGCCCCCTTTTTACTCGCGAAATCAGGTTTCAACATTTCTGGGACAACTCCTTATTTTTGGGATTGGGTAAGGATGGAAGAGTCTCCACCTAACGGATTAAGGTGTGTTAGGGCACCTAGAGAAATTAACTCATAAACCAGTCTGCATCGCCAGAGATCAGGTAAGTGCTCAAATTACCTCGAGGGGAAGGTGTTAGGCACCCCTCGAGGTCCACAACGGTGGGTCCCGGCCGAACTTAAATTAAGTAAATTGGGGTGTTACTCATAGAATTAGCGCACGGGCTATCATCTCCTTACTACCCAATTACAATCTTTTAGTTGTTACCTAGGCGTTCTAGTAGCTTCTAGCTCATTCCTTATGCGTACACTAACCGTCCCTTACCTATGGCCCTGGAGGTGTTAGGACCTCTATTTAGGATGTTTCTTGACCAATCTATGTTACTTAAAATGATAAATCTAGGCGAAAAACAAAAGACAAATAGGACTTTCAAATAAACAAATAAGGGCTCACATTGACCTCCACACGTGAACAACAAAAGCACGCAATTGAATCAGCAAACTTCTTTAATTTTAGAATCCTATAGGCAGGATATCTATATGAGCAGATACATAATATAAAGGAAGTTTTATTAAGACGGGCATTGGGACCTACTTGTTTGCCTACTGATTTTATTCAGCATGAATCTGGGCACTTCCAGGCAGCAATATGTCACAATTTTAAGCCTAGGATCATTAGTAAGTCTTACAGATTGCCTAAGTGATGGCAAAAATCGATCGAATTCAGAATTGATTAACGGAATCCTATAGGTATGATTTCTACGAGTTTATTAATTACAGACTTATAAACATGGTTTCTAAGTGTAGTACTGATTTTTATTCATAAAGATAGGTTTTTATTCCTTTTAAAAACCCCTATAGGCATGATTTCTAACTGTTGAATTGATTTAAACCCCTATAGGCATGATTTCTGAGTTTGAAATTGATTTCACCCTATAGGCATGGTATCTATTAGCTTTAAATCCTATAGGCATGATCTCTAGGTTAAAACTATTTTTTTTTAATTTCCTATAGACATGTATCTATTAATTGTATCTGGACAGAAACTAAACAGATTGCCAGATAATCAACTCAAAAAAAAACAAAGATCCTATAGACATGGTCACTAATGCACGTTTAGTTGTAAATATGTGTAGATCCTATGAACAGGATTTCGAATGCATCATTAAACGGAAAATCCTATAACGAGGATCTCTAGTATGCAAATGTGAAAATACAGAATCAAAACAATCAGGATAATCCTATAGGCAGGATCTCTAAACAAGTATAGCACTCACATGATTCAATCAACCTAAGTAAATCCTATAGGCAGGATTTCTACCCAGTTTTCACAAAAATATAATAAGCCCCCCCCCCCCCCCCCCCCCAACATTTTACTAATCAACCCCAAATCTATTATTACAGTGATTATTACAGCCCAGAGCATTGAATAATAATAACAATTACACTATAGGGAGCCTTCATAGGCCCAATCTAAACCTGGGAACCAGGCCTTCAAACGTAACAACTTTGGAGCATAGTAGTGGTCCATCCATGGTACATCAAAATCAGGCTTCCACTGTGTAAAATTTTCCAAGGACCTCAGGGACCCCGGGAAATGCTCACACCAAAACCACATTCAGAAAGATAACTCATAAAAGGTGGAAGACCAGCCCCAATGTGTCAGAGTTCAAAGGAGTCTCAAGGACCCTAGTCAATGCTCACACTAGGGGTGGTGAGAACCTAAATGACTAAGAGTAGGAGTTTTAAAACCAATGCATAAAGGGTAAGGGGCAGGTTTTAAAAATAGTTCAATTTTTAGAAGAAGGAAAAAAGTTCAGAACACAGAGTTGCAGGCTGACTGCACCAAGAAGCAAACAAAGTTCATGTTCAGCACATAGTCAAACAGGATGATATCTAATACTCATGCTAGTATTTAAAACAATCTTGGATTAAACACAAAGACAGAAACAGACATGACCTATGAATTAAACCACAAACATGTTTTGGGTTACATGCTTACAGTATCTGGCGGAGTTTAGAACACGAAACAGATTGAATATTAAAACTAACTTAGGAAAGGATTCACATTATTTTGAAGTAACTTAGTCTTAAGTTAACATGTAATTATATAAAGACTGAATTATGCTGAGGATTGAAAGAGACTAGTCGAATAAAGCATAGAGAACAGAATAGAAGAGTTAGGGCATGCCAGTTGAGAAGAAAGAAAGTAAGAATGCAATAGCAGTTAAGTTCCAGAGAATTTGGCCTTGGCTTTAAGTCGGTCAAATAATAGCCACTTAGTGCAGAAATCAGAACAAGAGAACAAAGAGAGCTTACGTTTTTGTGAGAATAGGAGAGTTTGACAGTTCGAGAGTTCGAGAGTTGTAGAGTTGTCCTAAAGAGAGTGAGGATAGGGTTTAAATAGCACTCAATGAAGTATACAAATAAGGTAATGAATTAGTCCTACACAAATAAGGTATGAGAATAAATTAACAATCAACTAGAGTCAGCATAAATAAATTAACAGGACAGAATAGCATAAAATTAGGCTAGTACCACTTAATTTAAGGAAAACATTAGATGGAATCAATCAGTAGTCAAGTACTAGATTAAATAAGGTAAGAAATAATTCCAGAATCAATTAGAAGCCGGCTTCAATAATCCGAGCATAAAATCATGTCAGTACTGTTAAGGGAAGTAGGCCACGTTAACAATCAAATACTGGTCCAAATAAGGTAAGAACGGGTAAGTCGAATAAAACACCAATACTAAAGGAAAGGCAAGTTTCAGGCCCTAATTTAGGTAAGTAAAAATCAATTAGCAATTAATTGCAAGAGTTAAAGGAAAACAAGTAGAAACAATACAATGAACAATTAAACAATCAGGACCCTAAGAAAATAGGCAGAAATACTGTTAGGTCCCGGAAAATATAGTAGTGTAATTTAAGGTTTTGTGGTGTCAAGGTAGGCTAATGCATTGTATTTTCGGAGTTTTGGGTTGAACAATGCGGGGTAGAGTTGAAATTTTTCGTCATGGCTAGACCACGATAAGCCAGGCAGGACCAGGCTTTAGGCTAGCGAGGCCAGGCTGGACTAGGCTTTAGGCTGGCGACACCAGGTCTGTAGACCAGTTCGAAAATTTTGGATTATCCATTCTTCTATCTTTATAACCCGACCCAACTTCATTAAATACACGCAATGGGTCATTTTTGAGAAAAACATATGACGTTTTAGAGTGAGAGAGGGATCCCTAGAGTGAGGAAGTGATTTTCGTTAAAGTATTCTTCAATTCATAAACAAATATTTGAATATTAACAAGGAAAACAAACTAGATCTTCATCCTTGAGGTAAGATTCTACACCCTAACCCCTAATTTCGAATTTTAGCTAAAGATGGGTAATTATCAAGAAAGTTTGTGGGTATTGGAGTTGTTATCTTGCTTGCATGTATTATCAACGGGTGTAGGAATATTGTTGAGCTAAAAATGTTAAAGGATGGGTTGAAGGTTGATGAAATAGTCTATAAAAGGGCCTTAAAGACTTAATGCATACCTAGTGTTTGATGGGACGCTCAAACGAGCTAAGACTATGAATATTTTCCTAATTTGTGTTTAATTTTGTTATATCTCGAAATAGATTGGGGATTGCTAGGATTTTCAGAACGTTGTAGTAATTTAAGGAAAAGATCAAGCAAGGTATGATGGCTAAACTTTATCTCTCGGAATTAAATTCCATATTATTTCCACAAGTTTAAGTATGACCGGCCCCAAATCCCAAATCTCTTCGTTACGGGCTACCCCCTATAAACTCATAAACATGATTCTTTTGAACGAGCCTTATAGTGAATAATAGATGTTTAAAGTAAGGATTGCTTATTAATATGGCATAGTCTCAAGTGGTAATTTTAATGAAAACTCGTATACTAATTAGGTGGAGAAGACTCGATGTGCTCAATACTCCTACTTGCTAGTATGTGTACTAATTGCCTTGATTGAGTGTGCTTAGTCGATGATAAACTATAAAGATACTTGAAAACGAATTAAAGAAACTGGGAAAATAGAGTGTGGATAAAATATATACTTGTGCCTAGCGAGGCCTATGAAATGAGAAAATATATATATGAAATAGATTACGAGACGAGTCTCGACTCAACTATTTAATATGACTTCTAAAAGTGGAATTTGCCTAAAATCTCCTTGAGGTATGTATGGCTAAAACCCCTTCCTCTTGGAAATAGAACCTCCATGAGGCTCCCTCATAATTGGTGTAAGTGTTAACCTTGAGCGATAAAAGAAATAACGTTTCAAATGTATTCGTGTGATAAGACCTTGTGTGTTATATGCATTCCACTGCTCCCCTGATGTTGTGTTTTTATTTGGTGAAGTATTTGTGTTATGAGAAAATGTGTTAAATTGCCGAAGAATGTGAAAGACTCTATATGCCCATTATTCGTGTTTGCTCTTATGTTTACTTGATGTGCTTGAATTGAGTTACTTGTTGATGAAAGTGGTATCGATGTGAAAAATGCGGAAAGGACCTGAATTATGAAATGGAGCCAAGTGTCGAGTATGAAATAACAATTGGGGCCACTAGCAGTTCCGGAATTGTAACATGAGCGTGAAATGAGAAATGAGATCGAATGATAAAATCTGGACGTCTTGAGGAAGACGGCCTAGCCGATCGGGCTATGATCGGACACCATGCCGCACACATGGTGGTGCTGTGCTATGAGCTGAATTGGAATTGAAACAGAAATTTGTGTTGTGGAAACATGTCTCCAGGGGAGACGACCTAGTCGATCGGGTAGTGATCGGACTTTGTATACCAGTACGGCGGTGGTGCGAATAATGATATGTTTATGCTAGTGATGGCCAAGCTAACATTAAAAATGATTCTCTTGAAAGCTTGTGTGATTCCTAAATTGACGTTGTGATGGTGCATATGTTTCTCATTCAATTCTTGAATTCTTCTTATTGCATTATTGATCTTTCTAAGGAGATGTGTGTTACTTCCGTATGTTGACAATCGTTAAGTTTCACTTTGGCATTTCGATGTTATT
This sequence comes from Nicotiana knightiana, assembly GCA_005239525.1. NCBI lineage: Eukaryota > Viridiplantae > Streptophyta > Magnoliopsida > Solanales > Solanaceae > Nicotiana > Nicotiana knightiana. The sequence continues at coordinate 29,290 of MDKJ01073320.1, forward strand.
GATTGTGACTGGATTGTTTATATGGTTTTCCTTTTCATGTATGATTATTCTATTTTGAAAGATGATTTTTAGCTTTACATACTAGTACTATTCGACAATGCTAACGTCTCTTTTCTCCGAGGGCACTACATCTTTAAATGGATGTAGGTGGTTCCATAGCAGGCATTGTTGGTTTCAGTTAGGGGCCCATCTTCTTTTCAACCGACTTGGTGAGCCCCACTTCATTTCGGGGTCCTGTGTCATTTGTTTTTCATGTACTCTGTATTTTTAGGTATAGCCGGAGCCTTGCTACCGGCATTTTCACATTACTCTTCAGTTGTACTTAGAGGCTCCGTAGACAGGTTGTGGGTGGTTTTTGATATAGGAAATTAAATTAGAAATATTGGTATTTGGCATGTATGATGAAAAACATATCTATAAAAATTGTAATATTTTGGATATTATGGTTGAAACTGCTAATGGAAACAAAATGGAAGTTGTTAATGAAATATTTATAAAGTATGATTAATGGAGTACATCTCCTCTTTATTCAAAAATGAATTTGGGTAGAATGAAATGTAACAGGCTTGCTCAGTCGGGTTTACTAGGTTGAGCGCCGATCGCGCTCCTCAATTTTGGGGCGTGACAAACTTGGTATCAGAGCCTAAGGTTTTAAAGTGTCCTAGGATGTCTCAGAGCCATGTCTAGTAAAGTCCTTCTTATCGGTGTGTTGTCGACCACATCTATAATTTGGAGCTATTCGGACATTTAGGAATTTCACCTTCTTTGATACTCCAGATCGTGCGGTAGATCCCAAGATAGGGAGCTAATTTCCTCGCTATGTCTTATTCTCAAGATGAGTAATCTTGATACCATAATCCACGAGTTTGAAGCAATAAGGACGGAATGACCCCGCCATTGAATCTGAGGGAGGTTGCCAAAGAGTTTGTTAGGAGAATGTATCGAGCCATGGATGGATTGATAGAAGTTGTTGCCAAGGGGAGTACCCTTGTCCTTATTAATGTCACTGCACCACCAGACCATGTGGTATGTCAGTATGGTACCAATGTATGTTATAGATGTGGAGTCATGGGGCATCAGTTAAGGTACTGCCCCTCCAATCTAAAGTTACCTAGTGTCACTCCTTGCTATATCGTTATGAACACCGCACAATTTTTATTTGTTGTATATGTGCACCCATATTGAAGAGTTCTCATAAACATGGTCTTAACAAGATGTTGAATCAAAAAAAACATTTCATGCACCTACTCTTTGAACGAGACGCATTATTCATGAATCCACTCTATCACAAATGCTCTTATTTACATCCTCTTGTGGAATTAAGTTCTATAATTTTGTCCTTGAATTGAGTTATAACTCTAGCATTAATACTTCCCACTTGCCTTCCTAAATTCTCAACAAGGGATTATACCCGGTGAATTTCTTATGGAATCTTTTATTTAAATGGACAACATCTGCTCGCTTGTGCCTATACATGAACCGTCGTAAAGTTTACCTATGTGGTGTCAAGTTCCATGTAAAGCATCCCAGTGTTGTGATCTTTCTCGAGTCACTCTTTTTCTCACGGGCGTATATGGCTTCTATGGTTTGAACATTCACGCTACTCTCTGGCGAGTATCATCATGAAACCTTCTCACTGTCTAGTAACATAAGGGCATATCTTAACACCTATCATATGAGTGCATGTCAATCGAAATGGTCACCGTGTGCATAAAGTCTCTCTGATAATTGAGATCCTCACATCTTTGTCCTAGGAATTTCTTGTGTCGCCATCTTAGTATAACTTTCGTGTCCACCTGGGACATCCCACAGTGAGTAACTCACCTTGTTCCTAGCATTGTGTTTGCCCGTGACATGGTCTTGTATTGCAGTTTGGGAGTTAATATAGCAGAAGCATGCCCAGCTCATAACAAATGTTTATTTTCTCTTTATACCTCCACAACATGAGTTAATTGTGTTCCTTAGTTAGTGAATTATTGTGCTAGTTTCCCAAGACTTGTTCGATAACTATGAGGTAACGTGTTCTTCTATGTGTCACTATAACACTTCCTTTCTAAAGACGCTTAATAGGATCTCCGTCAAGACCAAATGCACCTTTGGGGGTTATCATATCACAACACCTACTTCTCATGTTTTCCTGTCTTTTATAAGCATCTAGGTACTTCTCAAGTCAAAATCTATGGAGCACTCATTATGAACATCCACAAACCTTCCATGATCATTTTATATTGTCTCATTGGGTTCTGTTACCTTTGTGCACTCGACTTCTAGAATCATTAATTACATCATTGTAACGTGCATGGTGTTTTTCTACCCTTGGCGTTCCACCTTCTTAGGTGGATAGGAGTTTTATTTATCTTTCTCCCTGGAGCATCATGTTAACCATTAGAACCCCTCTAGCCAATACCTGATTTCGTCCCAATATTAAGATGTCCTAGCTATGTTGTTCACTCGTAAAAGGTTGAGACTGGATGCTTTTAGATTTTTGCACATATCATGAGCATATTTATTTGGAAGATAAGTTGTCATATTTTTAGTTATCCCATATAGGATCAATTATCGGGAAGGGTTAAGCTGTTTGAATTATGATAATCTCATATTTGTTTGACTTCTTTTTCATCCTCATGGGCTTGTGGCATAGCTTCCTTGTGCCATTTAATGTTAAGAGTGTAATTAAACGTCATGTATTTCTTTAGAAATCTCTATCACATCCATGGTTCAAGAATCTTACCATTTGGAGCTAAACTGACCTTCTTTTCACTCAAGGAGGCAACCAGTGTAACATACTTGACCACTTCTCCTTAAAGCTTACTATTGTCGGGCAAGGCATATATGGAAAGGAACAATTGTTACTATCTCTTGCATAACTCGTCGCCTCCCAAGAATAACTGATGCTAGCGTCTTCATCCTCCCGATCATGACTCCCATGTATCTCATGTCTAGAAAGGCCCACTTCTTTTAGATCTTAGGATCACATACATGGTTCCCACCTTATCAATGCGTGTTAGTTACCTTTATGCTTCATTTGTCTAATGATTGATGTCGTCACAATGATTAACCATGTCAGCATTGTTAGTAGTAATCCTGGTGTCTCTTAGCATATAACCTCATGAAGTACTCTGCTCAACACATTAATGGATTCCTGAATTATTCCAGCCCAATCTTGAAATCCGTTGTTCCTCATTACATTAAATCTATTGGGTATTGAAGGTTCAAACATATCAAAGAAGAAGCATCACCCTGTGATCACATATATTCGATAGGTAATTTTATGGTCAAATTATGATAGCACATCTTAGAGTAATCGTTGAAGGTCATCAAAGGTTTAGTATGGGTGGTCGCGTAGAGATTTAGAATTTAGGAGGGTGAACAGGTTATTCTCAATATTTTCCCCCCTAAGATGTTATGTGAATTGGTAATGAAGGTGAAATAAGTGTAGTTCACGTTAGGCCGCACTATGAGTACGATGTCTTCCCACCATTGTTCCCTATGTACCATGTGTTTTCATGTGCATGTGTCAAGGAAGATAGTTGGAGATACTTTGTGTATAATTCCCGTGGAACTATTGAAGGTGAAGTTAATGGATAGTTAGCTTACGTGAGGTATCTATTTGTCATCCTTGTTAGGTAAGTTTAGGAGTTGAGATTGTTTTCGTGAATATGTTATGGCGAAGTCTGTAAGTCTAAGAGGCCACCTTGAAGGCCGAAAGTGTCGTGGAAAGAAAATATTTTCTCTTGATTGTATAACAATTAGTTTTGATTTGAAAGGTACCTTCTAGGTGTTAAGTTTTAAAAATGTGCAGTCCATGTCCGAGTATCATTATGATAATGTAGTGCTTGTAATGCTGAGATTAGTGTTATTGATATATACATTGTGGTTCTTTGTCGAGTTGTGGATGTGTTAGGATAGTTTTGGTGGTTCTCTGGAAGGTGGATAGGCCTAGTTGCAAAGGAGACGCTACCGTAATTTCTGAAAAATTTGGGAGTTAGTCAAAATTTAGGGACTTGAGGTAGGTGAGAAAAGAGATATATTACGTTAAGTGTTTGGGGCAGACTCTACTTGTCATTCGAGGACGAATGATCCTAAGCGGGGGAGAATGTAAGGTCCCGAAAAATTTTGCAGTGTAATTTAAGGTTTTGTGGTGTCAAGGTAGGCTAATGCATTGTATTTTCGGAGTTTTGGGTTGAACAATGCGCGAGGGAGTTGAAATTTTTCGTCATGGCTAGAGCAGGCTTTAGCCAGGATAAAGCCAGGCAGGACCAGGCTTTAGGCTGGCGAGGCCAAGCTAAAGCCAGACTGGACCAGGTTTACGCTGGCGACGCCAGGTTTGTAGCCCGGTCCGGAAATTTTGGATTATCCATTCTTCTATCTTTATAACCCGACCCAACTTCGTTAAATACACGCAATGTGTCATTTTTTAGAAAAACATCTGATGTTTTAGAGTGAGAGAGGGAGCCCTAGAGTGAGGAAGTGATCTTCATTAAAGAATTCTTCAATTCTTACACAAATCTTTGAAGATTAACAAGGAAAACACACTAGATCTTCATCCTTGAGGTAAGATTCTACACCCTAAGACTTAATTTTGAATTTTAGCTAAAGATGGGTAATTATCAAGAAAGTTTGTGGGTATTGGAGTTGTTATCTTGCTTGCATGTGTTATCAACGGGTGTAGGAACATTGTTGAGCTAAAAATGTTTAAGGATGGGTTGATGGTTGATGAAATACTTTATAAAAGGACCTTAAAGACTTAATGCACACCTAGTTTTTAATGGGAAGCTCAAACGAGCTAAGACTATGAATATTTTCCAAATTTGTGTTCAATTTTGTTATATCACGAAATAGATTGGGGATTGCTAGGATTTTCAGAACGTTGTAGTAATTTAAGGAAAAGCTCAACCAAGGTATGTTGGCTAAACTTTATCTCTCGGAATTGAATTCCATATTGTTTCCGCAAGTTTAAGTATGACCGGCCCCAAATCCAAAATCTCTTCGTTCCGGGTTACCCCCTATAAACTCATAAACATGATTCTTTCGAACGAGCCTTATAGTGAGTAATAGATGTTTAAAGTAAAGATTGCTTATTAATATGGCATAGTCTCAAGTGGTAATTTTAATGAAAGTTGGTATACTAATTAGGTGGAGAAGACTCGATGTGCTCAATACTCCTACTTGCTAGTATGTGTACTAAATGCCTTGATTGAGTGTGCTTAGTCGATGATAAACTATAAAGATACTTGAAAACAAATTAAATAAACTGGGAAAATAGAGTGTGGATAACATATATACTTGTGCCTAGCGAGGCCTATGAAATGAGAAAATATATATATGAAATAAATTACGAGACGATCCTTGACTCAACTATTTAAGATAACTTCTAAAAGTGGAATTTTCCTAAAAGCTCCTTGAGTTATGTATGGGTAAAACCCTTCTTCTTGGAAATAGAACCTCCATGAGGCTCCCTCACAATTGGTGTAAGTGTTAACCTTAAGCGATAAAAGAAATAACGTTTCAAACGTATTCGTGTGATAAGACCTTATGTGTTATATGCATTCCACTGCTTCCCTGATGTTGTGTTGTTATTTGGTGAAGTATTTGTGTTATGAGAAAATATGTTAAATTGACGAAGAATGTGAAAGACTCTATATGCCCATTATTCGTGTTTGCTCTTATGCGTACTTGACGTGCTTGAATTGAGTTACTTGTTGATGAAAGTGGTATCGATGTGAAAAATGCGGAAAGGACCTGAATTATGAAATGGAGCCAAGTGTTGAGTATGAAATAACAATTGGCAGTTCCGGAATTGTAACATGAGCGTGAAATGAGAAATGAGATCGAATGATAAAATCTGGACGTCTTGAGTAAGACGGCCTAGCGGATCGGGCTATGATCGGACACCATGCCGCACACATGGTGGTGCTGTGCTATGAGCTGAATTGGAATTGAAACAGAAATTTGTGTTGTGGAAACATGTCTCCAGGGGAGACGACCTAGCCGATCGGGTAGTGATCGGATTCCGTATACCAGTACGGCGGTGGTGCGAATAATGATATGTTTATGCTAGTGATGGCCAAGCTAACATTAAAAATGATTCTCTTGAAAGCTTGTGTGATTCCTAAATTGACGTTGTGATGGTGCATATGTTTCTCATTCAATTCTTGAATTCTTCTTATTGCATTATTGATCTTTCTAAGGAGATGTGTGTTACTTCCGTATGTTGACAATCGTTAGGTTTCACTTTGGCATTTCGATGTTATTGATTGTGACTGGATTGTTTATATGGTTTTCTTTTTCATGTATGATTATTCTATTTTGAAAGATGATTTTTAGCTTTACATACCAGTACTATTCGACAGTGGTAACGTCCCTTTTGCCGAGGGCACTACATCTTTATGGATGTAGGTGGTTCCATAGCAGGCATTGTTGGTTGCAGTTAGGGTCCCATCTTCTTTTCAGCCAACTTGGTGAGCCTCACTTCATTTCGGGGTCCTATGTCATTTGTTTTTCATGTACTCTGTATTTTCAGGTATAGCCGGAGCCTTGCTACTGGCATTTTCACATTACTCTTCAGTTGTACTTAGAGGCTCTGTAGACAGGCTGTGGGTGGTTGTCACGACCCAAATTCCCAACCTTAGGGATCGTGATGGTGCCTAACACCACACTTGCTAGG